>JAWQFJ010004527.1:0-7500 GCA_034096865.1 Theodoxus fluviatilis | reverse complement strand
CTCACTCCTGTGCCGCATGGTAAAGCCAGTGCGATGTTTTGCCTGATTTGACTTTGATTAAAAGCGTCTGGGGCGGAATTTTTCTTTGTAATCCTCGACTTGGGACCTGTCAAGGCTCACTCTCTTTTTTACGATACAGGAATAAGTCCTGGCCGTTTTTCTGTACGCAAGTGGCTTCGACGGTGGCTAAGGCTTTGCCTCTATTCTTGGCAGGCTTTCTCACCCTTGCCGAGGCGACTTCATGTTCCATCTTTCTCGCGAGAACGCAGAGGAAGAAAAAGGTCCGCATTGACAGGAAATCGGGGCCACCAGGATTTACGGAGTTTCTGTTTACATCATCAGCATTCTGTGGAATTTTCTTGGATTCTGCATCCCGCCTTATCGTGATTTATCGGGTGTTCTGATTTCCTAATGCAAATGAAGGCAATTAGGTCTCTTAAACATCAGCACCGGTTCTCTTCCACCTGCACATTTCACATGATATCAGTCACTGAAGATTAAATGTGCAGCCGGTGCTGACTTCTGCTGTGGCACGGCGCAGCCCACTTCCGCCTGAATAATTCATGGAATAGAACATTTGTTCTAGGTGGCTGATTTCCCTCGTAATATTTTGGTATTTGGTACACAATGTGATATTTAATGAATAGATGGTCGAAACGTCGAATGGTGTGCACATTTTTGTCTGATAGCCATAATCTGTTCATGCCCTTGTTGGCTTCTTCGAGTAGAAGTGGGGAAGTACTGTGATGAATGAAAACGTCTGGTTGCCGCACACGAAACAGCCTTGTACGATGACGAAGTAAAGAAGATTATCCGTAAACATTCAGACTGTTTTATAATGCTCCATCTCGATCAGGCGGTATGTTTGTCTCATTGTTACTTGGAATGACCATTAGCATGAATACTCACGACTGAACATTGACGGGAAAATGGAATAAGCCATCATCAGTTGACCTTTAATCTTATCTTTCAAGGATGCATGGACCTCTGTGCATTGTTGCTGAGTTTGATGGAGGCACGATTGATACGACACTAATGGTATGAGAGATTTCGAAAAACGACAAGCACAACGAAGATGACACATGAAAAAGTCAAAAGAGAGAAGTCATCACGCTCTTGTTCACGTGGTTCCGTCTGTCGCGTGTTACACAACCTGAAATCAGGCAACGGGAAATGAGGCCTGTCACACTGACCTCTTGCGGGCAAGATAGGAATATTGCTTGTGTAAAGTTTGCCCCGTGTATAGATAGCGTGAATGCTCTCTGCTGACACGAGAGAAGAAGAAAGAAAACCCCCATGAAAGTGTGTTCCGAATAAACTAAAATCCAGTGTCGAGATCACATCTCCCTTGAAGCGTATACCGGAGCATGTTTTTCAGACAGTTTACCTCAAACTACGTATTTCCGTCCAACTCTGGGTGCAGGTATTGACGTGAAATGATCGTTTTTTTCTCTCGAACTTTTAACGTTGCTTTGTCATCTAAACATCAGCTGAGAGGGAAAGCCTCACTGTTACAATGTTAGGATTTGGGCATCTTTGCAAGGACCCTGTCATGTGCTCTACTACCAGTGTTGTCATCACTTGCTGTTCGAACTAGAACTCGTTGATATTTTTGCACCTGCGACTTTCTTGCTCTCACCCACTACAGACTTTGGGGTTTTAATACCACAGCTGTAAGTTGTAGTGAAGGATCAGCATACGTCTAGCACAAGGCCATAATCATGAAAAAGGGAGTGGAAAGATAACAGAAGACAGGACGGCATGAAACCAGAGGCAGAGAAGGGGGAATGAAAATCCAGACTGGGCAACAGTGCGTCAGAGCCCTGAAGTGGGACATGGTGGGCAAGCTGACGTCACACTGACGCAGGCCTGACAAAGGACGCCAGACGTTCCTGGAGCTGACGTCACCAGACTAGAACCGGTGAACGCTTGCAAAGATCCTCCTTCTTAAAAAGACAAACTATTTCAACCAGTTTCCTCCTTCCATCCTGGGTGCTGCCGTGGATTTACCAAAGACTCTTCTTCATTACAAGACTATTTCAACCAGTATCCTACTTCCGTCATGAGTTCCGTGGCGAAATCACCGAGAAGCCCCTTTCGTTATCAAACTGTTCTAACCAGTTTCCTCCTTCTATCATGAGTACCGCCGAACATTCTATTTTCGTACCCTTTATTTGACAAAGTGCATTTCGTGGGTTAAAAAACAAAACAAGACTACCAGACGGTCAAAAGTATGTCAAACTATTCTTGAAGGCTTCAGGTTTGATTTCATGATTTCTAGTACTGTCAGGTCATCGTTCCCATTCCTGCATCGAGTGGGTGGGACAGAATCCAAGACTGACCTTCGCCTGAAATAGCACTCGCGATCACTCAGCTAGCTTTTTGTCCTTCACTGTCTTCCCCCTACTCCAGGCAAGCAACATATGCAACCACTGTACCCACTTGAAGTCTGTAGCGCCGTATCTACTCCTCCTTACTCCCCTTTACCCTTCCTCCAATCCCCGCCCCCTATCCCCCCCCCCTCCCTCCCCCCAAATACCTCACTCCTTCAGGACGGTAGTCACCTAGATCACATTTTCACAAGATATCCCTGAATCTCATCCCCTTCTATTTAGTCAACCTTGGCGACTTCACCTCTACAGCTTGTGACCAGTTTCCTGTTGTCTGGACTAACACAGATATGAGAGGCGGAGAGAGGGGCGGTCCGCGGCCTCGCATTGACCCGTAACCCTTGACCCTGCGCAGAGAGGTCTATTGGTCACTCCTCCTAAGTCCAGCTTTTTCTCTTTCCACTTCTGTACCCAGGCCACTGTCTTTGGCGGTAGGCCCAAGTTGCGGGGCATTCGCTTCAGTCAGTTACGTGTCGACAAATTTCATTCATTTTGGTGTGGTCGCTTTTTGTATAGGGGACGATGAGATCAGTCTTATGTACATGTATCTCATAATTTTTCAATCCCATTCCCCCCTACCCCATCCCACCCTCTACCCCCCACCCCCACCCCATCCTAAGGAAAATATATCCTTGCTGGTCACAGTTATGTCTGATTGGTTTTGAAGATGTTTGCAGATCGGTGACCTGTCAAAAATGATGATGATGATGATGATGATGATGATGATGGTGATGGTGATGATGATAATGATGATAATGATGATGATGACGACGACGATGACGACGCCACTGCTGCTATTTGAAAACAAAAATCAACGACGCCAATGGTAAAGACGACAATGACGATGATGATAGTGACGACGATGGTGGTGGTAATACCTGGAATGGGGACGGGAATGATGTTTATAGTTCACCTGGAAAAAAAGAAAACAGAAAAAATGACCGGAGTCTGACCAATTGTATTCTCTCGTGAGAGAAGTGGGCCCTGAAGAGGGCCGTTACTAGAGCAGTCGTAGGCTTCTAGAGCAGTCGTAGGCGAGCTTTCGGAGGGGATCCTCCTTCTTCAGGCCAAGTGGTACAGGACTGGCAGGCGTAGGGTTTAAATAGGGGACTGGCGGAGGCTCGTGCACCGCAAGTCCCCCGAGAAAAGCAGGAGTGGACATGTGCTCACCCCCGTAGAAGGACCGTCCACACCGCAGAGAACACGGGGAACCCGTGCCACAGAACAGGGCGGGCTCAACGGTAGTGAGCCATGAAGCCCGTGTCTCTGTTGAGCCCGGTGTGCTGCGTGCCAAACCTGATGATGAGTCTCTGCTCCATAACCCGACGTTGGTGGAGGTCGTGCAACCCGCCCCTCAGCACGCTCACGAGCATGTCAGCGGGTGAGTGGTCGGACAGGTTGAAGTGTTCGCTGACTGGGAGGGGCGACAGGTTTCTGATGGTGGCGCGGTGCCCGTTCATCCGTTGGCGGAGTCGCTGACCAGTCTCTCCGATGTACCAAGCGTCAGGGCATCCTCTGCGGCACCTGATGAGATATACCAAATCTCTGGAATGGCAGGTATGCTTGCCTCTGACGTGGTGTACGGTCTGGCCCCTGGTAATCGTCGTCTCCGTGCAGATGATCGCGCACGTGGAACACCGCGCCGCCTTACAGGGTTGCATGCTGCCGTCCTCCGTGGGGTGGTGGTCGGGGAATTTGCTGCGGACCAGCAGACTCCTCAGGTTAGGTGGTTGGCGGAAGGCGAGGACAGGAGGAGCCGGAAGTGCACGAGAGAGGCGCTCGTCCTCACTGAGGAAATGTTGGAGACTTCTAATCTATAGTGGTGGCCATTGGCGTCGAGGCATCACAAGTACTAACAGCTTGACTATAACGCTTGTAAAGATTGTGATTAATTTATACATGTATGTATATATATATATATATATATATATATTGCAGGATCTGGAACAAGCATACTACTTCTCCTGCCTGGCTGCTTTATTTCTCATGAGAGACGTCCCATACCTCCCTGGTGTCTTCAGTGACATCGTCTAGACTCAGGATCGAATATCGTGGAACGACTGCTGTCAGTGTTGGGCAGCGTGGAACTTGCCGCACATAATCAAGCCGTAAAGTACTTTGAGACAGCTTGAAGTCTTAGGCTTGGTAACGCTTCTCGAAGACGAGGTTTTGGGTCCAAGCACTCATCTTCACCTTGTCTTCGACTCCCATTCCCAGGGTTCTGTGCTGAACTGATTGATCCAAAATGGAGAAGCCCGTGGACTACCAAGTGGCCACGATGAGCGATGCCAGTCCCAACGACGTGAAGATATCCGAGTACCGCAACGGCCACGGGGACGGCAAGGCCAAGCCTGGCGAGTACAACAGGCGTTTTGTCTACCTCCTGGCCTGCTTCGCCACCATCGGAGGCCTGCTCTTTGGCTACGACACAGGCATCGTGTCTGGTGCCATGCTGCTGGTGAAACCCCACTTTGACCTCAGCACCACCTGGACGGAGGGGATCGTCAGCGGAACCATCGGCGCCGCAGCCGTCTTCGCCATCATCGCCGGCTTCTGCACGGACTATCTTGGCCGCCGGAAGACCATCATGATTGCCAGCGTCGTCTTCACTATTGGAGCCGTGATCATGGCCGCCTCCCCCAACAAAGAGGTCCTGCTGGGAGGCCGAATCGTGGTCGGCATGGGAATCGGTGAGTCAGTATGTGTGTGTCTTCGTCTGTGTGTCTATATATGTTTGTATGTGTATGTGTGTGTGTGTGTGTGTGCGTGTGTGTTTGTGTGTGTGCGTGTGTGTGTGTGTATGTGTTTGTGTGTGTATGTGTGTGTGTGTGTGTGTGTGTGTGTGTACTTGCATATCAATGTGTGTGTGTATATGTGTGTGTGCGTGTGTGTGTGTGTATATATATATACTTGCATAGCAATGTTTGTGTGTGTGTGTGTGTGTGTATGTGTTTGTGTGTATATGTGTGTGTGTGTGTGAGTGTGTGTGTGTGTGTGTGTGTGTACTTGCATATCAATGTGTGTGTGTATATGTGTGTGTGCGTGTGTGTGTGTATATATATATACTTGCATAGCAATGTTTGCGTGTGTGTGTGTGTGTGTGTGTGTGTGTGTGTGTGTACGTGCGAACTGTGTGTGTGTGTGTGTGTGTGTGTGTGTGTGTGTGTACTTGCATATCAATGTGTGTGTGTATATGTGTGTGTGCGTGTGTGTGTGTGTATATATATATACTTGCATAGCAATGTTTGTGTGTATGTGTGTGTGTGTGTGTGTGTGTGTGTGTGTGTGTGTGTGTACTTGCATATCAATGTGTGTGTGTATATGTGTGTGTGCGTGTGTGTGTGTGTATATATATATACTTGCATAGCAATGTTTGTGTGTGTGTGTGTGTGTGTGTGTATGTGTTTGTGTGTATATGTGTGTGTGTGTGTGTGTGTGTGTGTGTGTGTGTGTACTTGCATATCAATGTGTGTGTGTATATGTGTGTGTGCGTGTGTGTGTGTATATATATATACTTGCATAGCAATGTTTGCGTGTGTGTGTGTGTGTGTGTGTGTGTACGTGCGAACTGTGTGTGTGTGTGTGTGTGTGTGTGTGTGTGTGTGTGTGTGTGTGTGTGTACGTGCGCCCTGTGTGTACGTGCGCCCTGTGTGTACGTGCGAGCTGTGTGTGTGTGTGCGTGTGTGTGTGTGTGTGTGCGTGCGTGTGTGTGTGTGTGTGTGTGTGTGTGTGTGTGTGTGTGTGTGTGTACGTGCGAGCTGTGTGTGTGTGTGTGCGTGTGTGTGTGTGTGTGTGTGTGTGTATGTGTATCTGTGTTCGTAGTTATCTTTATGCGTAGTTCTCTACCAGCGTGTACGCATGCATGTCCGTAGCATGTGTATTGGAGGAGGATGAAGGCTGCGAAATAATGGGACACGTGCGTGCGCGTGTACTTGCTCGTTTGCGGCTGGTGGGTACGGCGTTCAAAGCTGCGCGGATTCTAAAGTTGCATCCTTGAGCAAGGTGCTTTGTTCACATTGCTTCTCCCCACGCAGAAGTAAAACGGGTACCTGTGAGGGCTGAGTTGCAAAATTGTGAAAGCTTTTGCGCGTTCAACTGCAGCCTGGTTGCGTGTTCCTCGGGGAGTTGAGATGGTGTTGGAGTGATAAAAAGAGATAGCCCGGTGACAAGGAGGTAAATGTGTGCAGTTAAAGCACTCATCAATGGGTGGAAAAGTCGCAATATGAAAAGAGCACCTTTTGTGTGCGTCTAGCCCTTCTTCGCCCTCTTTCCCTTTTCTCCTCCTCTCCTTCGAAGGCACTCGACTACTGCATTGACACGTTATTCCATCAATCAAGATCTCCGGCAGTGCTCATGAAAACTTTTCACACGTGCAGACGATAATATTCTCAAAAGTTCTAGCTAACCCTGAGCAGCCTCTGTTTGGATGCTTGCAGTACGCCCACGTCGTGCTTTGTCGTCTTTGTTGCAGTTGCGTACGTAATTAACCTGTTTCAAAGCGTGCATTATTTGCATAGATTTGGACAGTTTTGGTCTAACCTTTAAGTCCTCTATCCAACTGGTGGAGGGCGCAAAGTTTGCAAAATCTTGCCAACCTGTTTAATGTGATCTCACAACTGTACATCGTTAGGGTATTTTTGGCCTCATTCAATCCATCGAGGAACATATTGTGTACTGAAGGTTTTGCGTCCGGCTCTCTCTCTCTCTCTCTCTCTCTCTCTCTCTCTCTCTCTCTCTCTCTCTCTCTCTCTCTCTCTCATCAGTCCTGCAGTGAATATCACACATCCTAAAGTAATGCACCACGATGTCTGAAGGCGTCCTTGAGTCCCTACATTGAGATGCATGTAAGTGTGTGTGTGTGTGCGTGCGTGCGTGCGTGCGTGCGCGCGCGTGCGTGCGTGCGTGCGCGTGCGTGCGTGCGTGCGTGCATGTGCGTGCGTGTGTGTGTATGTGTGTGTGTTGCTTTTTTATCTTCTCATCAATCTTGCAATGAATATCACACATCTTAAAGTAATGCACCACGATGTCTGAAGGCGTCCTTGAGTCCATATATATATATATATATATATATATATATATATATATATATATATATTATATATATATAGTA
>JAWQFJ010004524.1:12500-18186 GCA_034096865.1 Theodoxus fluviatilis | reverse complement strand
GCATGCTGTTACACCATCCTGCAAGGTACCGTACCAGGTGGGAGAAGGAGAGGCAGGCAGAGAAAGAGGTGGGAAGACATCAAAGAGAGGACATTCTTGACCTTTGCTGACTCACAGCGAGCCACAGAGGATAGAGATCGATGGAGGAAGATTGTCCGAAAGTCATCAGTGGTGCCTCAACAACCCATCTCAGGGTGATGAGACTGAACTGAACTGAAATGGCCTTTACAGTTTTTGTGTGAGTGTGCTTTTCCATGCAACCCAAGACCTAAATAAATGGCAGACCAACTGTAACTTCCAGCTTGGCATGCCAATAAGGGGTTAGTAAGTGTGTGTGCGGCTTTAAAATTAAAAGTGTAGAAAGAATGGAATTGATAATCTCATGCAGAAAGCCTGCAGAGCAAATTGTGGCTAACATCCTGTTACAAAGCCTGCAGCAGTTTGATCATAAACATGCAGTATGTATCACATTTCTGGGCTGAACATTACTTTTTAAAATTGTAATCAGGCAGGTTGAAATAACATTTACTTGCCCAACACCTGTGTTGAGTTGGACAAAACACCTTTTTATTTTAACTTACAAAATAAATTTATTCACTGATAACAATGAACAGTTAACTGAAAGAATGCAATTTCTCTGCTTATCACATAACAACCTACCTCTTAGGAACAGGAAATTTACTCCAGTGCAGAGTACAAAAATGAAACTGTCATCAACGAAATTCTCATGTAATACATTGTTCCACATTTATACCTTGAAGAATAATCAGTTTCCTGTATGACTGGAAAAAGAACTATGTCTATACATTTATAATGCATACTACTAGTAATATGCCTAAGAATATTTTTGAGTAAAAGTGTCTGTGCAGTTTTTCAGAGTTCAGGCAGTTTTCAGGTTGCATTGACGTCTGCAAGTTCTGTCAGCACATGGTCCTTTCAACAGTCTGGCTCTGCCTGGCACTCAGGCCCTCTCACTCCCTTCCCACCATCTGTCAAGAGCCCTGGCCCAATCATGGTCCTCTACAAATGTTCCATACAAGCTGACCAACATGAGTAAGACAGTGAACAAACTACTTCTTTTTTAAAATCACAGACATTAACCTGCCCGGTCAGGCAACTTAACCACACATGTAACCTGACCAACACCTGGCTCCATCAGTCTGTAATGTTCAGCCCAGCATTTGATTCTGAGTGTAAGTGGATAATGACAGAAAGTGTGTGTTTTGAAGGAAACTCTAGTCTGTTTTGGAACTTGAATTAACTTCCCACATTGGAGGAGGTTTACAGATGTTTTTGACATTTTTTCATATGGAATTTCTTGCTTCTGAGGCAGTCGGGATGTTTGACATGTTTCATATGCCAAAGTATTGCCATAAGCTTTATGGAATGCTGTGCTTGGAAGAGTATACATTATAGGCAGCATGCACCTGATTGAGTTTCTTAATGGATTGTTTGAATTTGGTATTTCAGTACACAGGCATGGTATGGTAACTGACCAAGAAAACACTGGGACATTCACCAGGAGGTATTGATCCCTGCCCGAGGTCCAAAACGTTTTCTGCATGTCTCATGCAGGGTTTCTGCTCTCTGCGGGCATAAGACAATTGACCTCCAGGGACAATTTGAAGTATAGGTAGGCTACCTAAGATTTCCATCTGAATTAACTGCAGTTTAGTACAAATTATACCAAAATTGAAACTTACTACACTACTACAGACAGGCTATGCAGCCAACTAGCCAATGAGATACTTCCTACTAAATTGCTTTGGCATGTATACCTGGCTTCTAAAGTGCTACCACAGTTTTTAACCTGTAGTGATTGCATTTGAGTTGTTCTCCCGAGTTTGTGACTAAAACCAGGAAAATGGACTAAATTTTAAACATTCCCTTTAGCAATTCTTAATGTCATTTTTGGACAGCTTAGTCATTACAGTATCAGAGAATGTAACCAAAAAAGCAGCAGCAGTAGTACTTTTTTCAAAACAGTGTCATTAAGTATACCCCTGCCCGAAAGGTAACGCCATTACACCGTGACTTCTTTGAACCAGTAATTCTGAAATGCAAATGAGTTTGGAGTAAAAACAAATACATGTCACTAAAGTAAATGGCAAGCACCTTTCATGTGACAAGATGAGAGCTGGATATAGTTGTTATGTAACAGATACTGGACAAGATATATCTCATTATCTGTGATGGCGAAATGCTGTTACTAGCCACTGTAGGTAACGCATGCTTCATCTGTAACTTTATTGAAGATTTTTTTTTTTAACATCGCACACAAAATGCTAATGTTTTCTGTATGAGTTTGATCTATTGAATCAGTACTTTCAATTTAAAAACCTAGTGGTGTGTGTTGAATGCGTTTGGGAGGAAGCGGCTTGTGAAAAAAGCAAGTCCACATGTGACCTCGCAGGAAGCGTGCATTACCCTGTCTTTGAAGTCGATTTTCAAGTACAGTTATTGTGACATCGCGGTTTTCTTGCTGGGAAAAGCTAAATAAAACTTTAATTAACAGATTCACAGTAGAATTTTAAAACACCAAGGCATACTTTGCTGCAGATAGTTTGTGGAGCGTGTTGGGTCAGCCGTTCCACTTTTTGGCTGCCATTTTGACGGCAATTTTACATTATTTATTACTCTAACATGCACAAACTTTACTTTCATCAAATCCCACTGCTCACGGTGTTTCTTGGACATATGTACAACCTCCTGATGCAATGTTTCTTTGCCTAAAACAAAAAAATAGCTGGTTATAAGAAACTTTAATAGAGCACCCCATCCAGTCACGAACTCGAGAGAACAACTCATTTGACAAAGCCACTGTCTTCTCCTTTCATGTATCTACGAAGCATGCTAGGAGTGCAGGAAATTTGGCTGAGGTTGCTAAGAGTCACGGAAATCACTTTACTGATGCGTTTGAAGTTGACTTTTACTGTGTTCCCAGATGGGTTTGATTTTTTCTGTTACATGCCCATGTTTTTGACAGATTGCATTGCACTTTTGTGAAATCAAGGTGTATTTCTTAAATGGTCCCCCTGTGGGTTCGGGGAAAGAATTGACCCACCGCGATTCATAAGTGGCGAATAATTAGGGACACTGTGACTGGATTACTTTTACTCTAAACTGCTCTAGTGATTTTCGTGCTTAATGGCCTTACATAGCCTACAAGTACAAGGCTGATATGCCGTAAAACTCTCTCCATCCATCCATCCATTCCTTAAAGGGATTATAGGAGTTGATTAATTGTCCCTCAGTTTTCAGAGAGTGTATGAGAAGTCTCAGCCTAGTCATTTCATTAAAGATGGTTTGAGGTGGCATTAAATTGCCTTTAGTTTGTTAAAAAAGAGAAAATGTGATGTCTGCAGATTCCTTCACAAGAGCCCCCTGTGGGTTGTAGGTCAGAATAGTCAGGTTTGTAAGAGGCGTTTAAATAGGGATATCGTTATTTGACTTTGCCGACTCTATCGAAATAGGTTTATTGATTTCATGATTAATGGCCTTACATAGCTTACACAGGCTGATATGCTGCAAAACTACATCCATCAATCCTTCCTTCCAGAGATCTTATGAATTCAAATGTTTGAAATGTTGTTTGGAAAGAAGGAAGCTATAAAGCTAAGTTAATGTATGAATATGAGCTTGATTAGCTGTGAAGAAAAAGTAAATCCTGCCCTTTTTTCTGCTCCCTCTGCTCCTTCTGGTCCTCCCTATTCTGTTTCTGCTCCTTCAATTCTTCTGCTTCTGCCTCTGTTCCTTCTGCTCCTGCTTCTGCATTGCTTGTGTTCATCCCTGTCCCCCTCCTCCTGCTGCATCTGCTCCATTTCTTCTCCTGCTTCTTTTGCTCTTTCTCCTCCTACTCCTCCTGCTCCTCTTCCTGCTGCTGCTCTTTCTCCACCTCTCCCCTTCCCCCCTAAATCTCCTCCACCCTTCTCTGCCCTCTGCCTCAGCTCTCTTCCCTTGTATCCCCCCCCTCCTCCCCCCCCCCCCCCCCTCCCTCCTTTTATCTTTCTTCTTTCTCCTTCCCATTCCTCCTCTTCCTCCTTTTACTCATTGGCTGTGAATAGGTGTGACACTGTTATTGTGATTGTTGCCAAAAGCCTCTGGGGAAAGTTCCAGTAATTGATTCTGCATGAGTTATGAGAGAAACATTAAAAATTAGGGCAGTGAAAATTGTTACAAGTGTTGATTTGTGGTGTGAAAAAACAGTCAAGTAGAGAGGACATGCCTTCACAGTTCTCAAAACAGGTGTGTGAAGAAAGGTAGACTGTCTGACCCCCTTCTACACAAATGCTTAAAACATGCATGCTTACACAAGCATGCATACTCATACAGATTCAAAGTAAATTGCCCTCTATGGTCACCATGCACAACTCCTACAGGAACACACACACACACACACATACACACACACACACACACACACACACACACACATACACACACACACACACACACACATACACACACACACAGAGTGAAACACTCACTCACTCTCTCACACACACTCATGCACACACACATGCACACACGCATGCACGCGTTCGCGCACATACACGCAGACTCGCTCAGCCAGTCATCTCTCCTGACTCCTCCTTTATAGATCCTGTACATGTGCTGTTGTCATAGGCCCTTCATGGTTGCTCGTGACAGGGTTTTCATTTGTATTTGGCCACACTTGTTATGCATCCAATTATTCAGGAAGAGGTAATGTGTGTGTGTGTGTGTGTGTGTGTGTGTGTGTGTGTGTGTGTGTGTGTGTGTGTGTAAAATAGAAAATAAATTATTGGAAAAGATTCAATGTGAGGGGTCTGTATTCAAGAGAGGAACATGTTTTTGTTGCTAAATTGGGGAGATGCCTGCCGAACCGTGAATAGCTCAGTAGGGAGGCTATTGGTCTTGTGCTTCTCAGGGCCGTCTCCTCTGTTTTAGATGGTTCGGTCCAGTTGTTAGGATTAACATCTGTCGTTGCTTTCAGCTGGCTGGTACAGTGTTCCAAGCTTTATGGATGGTAGAAATGCATCCTTGAATTAAGGTGCTTAACAAAAGATTTAGGTAGGGTTTGGGGAATGATTGTGGGGTAATGCACTATATAAGTGCAAAGTGTGTGGTAGAGCAAGCAAAATTGCTCAGTTTCCTTGTGATGTACAGTACAGTATAGTAAATTTATATATTCTGGTATGAATTTCCAATCTGGGCATACTTGCCTCAGCAGGTTAGTATCAAGCATCAGATTGGCTATTGGCTGCATCACCTGACTTCAATAATTAGGATGTCATTTACATACACCTCTTAGTGTAAGGAGGTCTCCCTGTGCAATGTTACAGGCAAATCAACAGGGATATATGGAATCTTGACCTTTTTTCCCCCAGCATACATGTAGTTGATTTGTATAGTAAGTGGCCTTTCATCAGCTACAAATGTTGATGATGCCTCACAGCCTCATCCATTTATGTATCCATCCATTTGATTTTGCTTGAAATGGAATCAGCTGTTCTTGATTCAAGGTAAATACGGGCAGAAGCAGTCTTAGGCACTAGTATTTCAAATATTCTTATCTAATCGTGATGCTATGCCTTTTTGTTTGTCTAAATTGGGACAAACCAGCTGAAGAATGCAAACTTCAGAAATGTATAAAACCATCATTTGTGAGATGTTGGTGCCTTTCTGTTGATAAAGCATACCAATA
>JAWQFJ010004524.1:0-7500 GCA_034096865.1 Theodoxus fluviatilis | reverse complement strand
CAGAGGAAAGAAAAGGGGGGGGGGGGGGGGGGGTAGGGTATGTAACCAGGTGCAGGCTTCTAACAGAACATCAGCATCCAAGTTGCACACCAGCTGCTTGCAAAGAGTGCTTGAAGTTCATGGGTAGAAGGCACAGAACCTTGGACTTTTGAATGCAGGCTGAGTCTTTTGTGTGTGTGTGTGTGTGTGTGCGCGTGTGTGTGTGTGTGTGTGTGTGTGCATGCATGTGTGTGTGTGTGTGTGTGTGCATGTGTGTATTTGTGTGCAGGTTTGTTTGTGTGTTTGTGTGCATGTGTGAATTTGTGAGCATAGATTGTGTGTGTGTGTGTGTGTGTGTGTGTGTGTGTGTGCGCGTGCGCACAAGCATGTGTGTGTTTGCACATGTGTCTATTTGTGTACACATGTGTTTGCATGAATGTGCATGTCCATGTTCATATCTGTGTGTGAGTGCACATGTGTGCCGCCTGCATGAGTGTGTGTGCCTGCATGAGTTCATGTGAGCACATGTGTGTATGTGAGCACGTGTATGTGTGTGAGCACATGTGTGTGTGTGAGCACGTGTGTGTGTGAGAGCATGTGTGTGTATGTGAGCACATGTGTGTATGTGAGGACGTGTGTGTGTGTATGTGTATGTGAGCACGTGTGTGTGTGTGTGATCACGTGTGTGTGTGTGTGTGAGCACGTGTGTGTGTGTGTGTGTGTGTGTGTGTGTGTGTGCTAGAGTACATCCAAGGGCTAGCTCATACTTTTGCTGGTAGCAAGGAGCAGTATGGAAATGGCAGCAAGGGGCAGTATTGGAATGGCAGCAAGGGGCAGTATAGAAATGGCAGCAAGGGGCAGTATGGGAACGTCAGCTAGGGGCAGACCATGGCAGTACAGGGCAAATACACAGAAGTGGAGTATGGAGGAATGATGAATGGTAAAGCTTATGCTGCCCATGCCAGCAAGGTAAATATTATGTGCATTTCCATGTGTGACATGAAACTTATTTACAGCTAAGACATGACACTTTTTACAGTCTAAGAATAATCTCAAGAAGAGTGTGTGTGTGTGTGTGTGTGTGTGTGTGTGTGTGTGTGTGTGTGTGTGTGTGTGTGTGTGTGTGTGTGTGTGTGTGTGTGTGTGTGTGTGTGTGTGTGTGAGATGTGTGTGTGTGTGTCTGTTCTACCTCTCCATACAAGAAATATCTTTGACAAACTGATGCATCACCCCCCTCCACCCACACCCTCAATGCACTTGTATGCATGCACATACCTTGATGACAACAAGCATGCTCACATGCATGTATCTAAAACTACATACTTACCCACAATTGTACACACACACACACACACACACACACACACACACACACACACACACACACACACACACGGTTAGTTTTTCAAGACAATGGTAAAAAAACATGTTAAGTGGATCTACTTCATGCAAGACTAACATGTATGGAAAGTGCTGGTTTCACAGCTCCGTGATCATGATGAATGCATCTGTTGACTTGGGTCAAAAAAGGAGAATAACAGATTTAACATGTTTCATGCAGCTGTTGAAAGTGCATTCCATACGTTGCACACTTCCCTGGTGACACGTGAGAATTAATGAACCAAACAGGAATGCAGTGCAAAAAAGCAGACTTACCTCATACCAACCCTGGGCACCATACATCACTGTTCCTTGTAACCTGTCACTAAATTATCAGGGCTTTTCACCACAGAGACAAAAGCAACAAACTGAATGGAGGCTTTCACCTTGAATACAAAATACTTCATGACAAGACAAATTAAGTACTGCTTAGCATTTCTCACCTATCTCAGAAAACCTTTAGGTATTGGTATGCTTTATCAACAGAAAGGCACCAACATCTCACAAATGATGGTTTTATACATTTCTGAAGTTTGCATTCTTCAGCTGGTTTGTCCCAATTTAGACAAACAAAAAGGCATAGCATCACGATTAGATAAGAATATTTGAAATACTAGTGCCTAAGACTGCTTCTGCCCGTATTTACCTTGAATCAAGAACAGCTGATTCCATTTCAAGCAAAATCAAATGGATGGATACATAAATGGATGAGGCTGTGAGGCATCATCAACATTTGTAGCTGATGAAAGGCCACTTACTATACAAATCAACTACATGTATGCTGGGGGAAAAAAGGTCAAGATTCCATATATCCCTGTTGATTTGCCTGTAACATTGCACAGGGAGACCTCCTTACACTAAGAGGTGTATGTAAATGACATCCTAATTATTGAAGTCAGGTGATGCAGCCAATAGCCAATCTGATGCTTGATACTAACCTGCTGAGGCAAGTATGCCCAGATTGGAAATTCATACCAGAATATATAAATTTACTATACTGTACTGTACATCACAAGGAAACTGAGCAATTTTGCTTGCTCTACCACACACTTTGCACTTATATAGTGCATTACCCCACAATCATTCCCCAAACCCTACCTAAATCTTTTGTTAAGCACCTTAATTCAAGGATGCATTTCTACCATCCATAAAGCTTGGAACACTGTACCAGCCAGCTGAAAGCAACGACAGATGTTAATCCTAACAACTGGACCGAACCATCTAAAACAGAGGAGACGGCCCTGAGAAGCACAAGACCAATAGCCTCCCTACTGAGCTATTCACGGTTCGGCAGGCATCTCCCCAATTTAGCAACAAAAACATGTTCCTCTCTTGAATACAGACCCCTCACATTGAATCTTTTCCAATAATTTATTTTCTATTTTACACACACACACACACACACACACACACACACACACACACACACACACACACACACATTACCTCTTCCTGAATAATTGGATGCATAACAAGTGTGGCCAAATACAAATGAAAACCCTGTCACGAGCAACCATGAAGGGCCTATGACAACAGCACATGTACAGGATCTATAAAGGAGGAGTCAGGAGAGATGACTGGCTGAGCGAGTCTGCGTGTATGTGCGCGAACGCGTGCATGCGTGTGTGCATGTGTGTGTGCATGAGTGTGTGTGAGAGAGTGAGTGAGTGTTTCACTCTGTGTGTGTGTGTATGTGTGTGTGTGTGTGTGTGTGTGTGTGTGTGTGTGTGTGTGTGTGTGTGTGTGTGTATGTGTGTGTGTGTGTGTGTTCCTGTAGGAGTTGTGCATGGTGACCATAGAGGGCAATTTACTTTGAATCTGTATGAGTATGCATGCCTGTGTAAGCATGCATGTTTTAAGCATAAATTGTGTAGAAGGGGGTCAGACAGTCTACCTTTCTTCACACACCTGTTTTGAGAACTGTGAAGGCATGTCCTCTCTACTTGACTGTTTTTTCACACCACAAATCAACACTTGTAACAATTTTCACTGCCCTAATTTTTAATGTTTCTCTCATAACTCATGCAGAATCAATTACTGGAACTTTCCCCAGAGGCTTTTGGCAACAATCACAATAACAGTGTCACACCTATTCACAGCCAATGAGTAAAAGGAGGAAGAGGAGGAATGGGAAGGAGAAAGAAGAAAGATAAAAGGAGGGAGGGGGGGGGGGGGGGGGAGGAGGGGGGGGATACAAGGGAAGAGAGCTGAGGCAGAGGGCAGAGAAGGGTGGAGGAGATTTAGGGGGGAAGGGGAGAGGTGGAGAAAGAGCAGCAGCAGGAAGAGGAGCAGGAGGAGTAGGAGGAGAAAGAGCAAAAGAAGCAGGAGAAGAAATGGAGCAGATGCAGCAGGAGGAGGGGGACAGGGATGAACACAAGCAATGCAGAAGCAGGAGCAGAAGGAACAGAGGCAGAAGCAGAAGAATTGAAGGAGCAGAAACAGAATAGGGAGGACCAGAAGGAGCAGAGGGAGCAGAAAAAAGGGCAGGATTTACTTTTTCTTCACAGCTAATCAAGCTCATATTCATACATTAACTTAGCTTTATAGCTTCCTTCTTTCCAAACAACATTTCAAACATTTGAATTCATAAGATCTCTGGAAGGAAGGATTGATGGATGTAGTTTTGCAGCATATCAGCCTGTGTAAGCTATGTAAGGCCATTAATCATGAAATCAATAAACCTATTTCGATAGAGTCGGCAAAGTCAAATAACGATATCCCTATTTAAACGCCTCTTACAAACCTGACTATTCTGACCTACAACCCACAGGGGGCTCTTGTGAAGGAATCTGCAGACATCACATTTTCTCTTTTTTAACAAACTAAAGGCAATTTAATGCCACCTCAAACCATCTTTAATGAAATGACTAGGCTGAGACTTCTCATACACTCTCTGAAAACTGAGGGACAATTAATCAACTCCTATAATCCCTTTAAGGAATGGATGGATGGATGGAGAGAGTTTTACGGCATATCAGCCTTGTACTTGTAGGCTATGTAAGGCCATTAAGCACGAAAATCACTAGAGCAGTTTAGAGTAAAAGTAATCCAGTCACAGTGTCCCTAATTATTCGCCACTTATGAATCGCGGTGGGTCAATTCTTTCCCCGAACCCACAGGGGGACCATTTAAGAAATACACCTTGATTTCACAAAAGTGCAATGCAATCTGTCAAAAACATGGGCATGTAACAGAAAAAATCAAACCCATCTGGGAACACAGTAAAAGTCAACTTCAAACGCATCAGTAAAGTGATTTCCGTGACTCTTAGCAACCTCAGCCAAATTTCCTGCACTCCTAGCATGCTTCGTAGATACATGAAAGGAGAAGACAGTGGCTTTGTCAAATGAGTTGTTCTCTCGAGTTCGTGACTGGATGGGGTGCTCTATTAAAGTTTCTTATAACCAGCTATTTTTTTGTTTTAGGCAAAGAAACATTGCATCAGGAGGTTGTACATATGTCCAAGAAACACCGTGAGCAGTGGGATTTGATGAAAGTAAAGTTTGTGCATGTTAGAGTAATAAATAATGTAAAATTGCCGTCAAAATGGCAGCCAAAAAGTGGAACGGCTGACCCAACACGCTCCACAAACTATCTGCAGCAAAGTATGCCTTGGTGTTTTAAAATTCTACTGTGAATCTGTTAATTAAAGTTTTATTTAGCTTTTCCCAGCAAGAAAACCGCGATGTCACAATAACTGTACTTGAAAATCGACTTCAAAGACAGGGTAATGCACGCTTCCTGCGAGGTCACATGTGGACTTGCTTTTTTCACAAGCCGCTTCCTCCCAAACGCATTCAACACACACCACTAGGTTTTTAAATTGAAAGTACTGATTCAATAGATCAAACTCATACAGAAAACATTAGCATTTTGTGTGCGATGTTAAAAAAAAAAATCTTCAATAAAGTTACAGATGAAGCATGCGTTACCTACAGTGGCTAGTAACAGCATTTCGCCATCACAGATAATGAGATATATCTTGTCCAGTATCTGTTACATAACAACTATATCCAGCTCTCATCTTGTCACATGAAAGGTGCTTGCCATTTACTTTAGTGACATGTATTTGTTTTTACTCCAAACTCATTTGCATTTCAGAATTACTGGTTCAAAGAAGTCACGGTGTAATGGCGTTACCTTTCGGGCAGGGGTATACTTAATGACACTGTTTTGAAAAAAGTACTACTGCTGCTGCTTTTTTGGTTACATTCTCTGATACTGTAATGACTAAGCTGTCCAAAAATGACATTAAGAATTGCTAAAGGGAATGTTTAAAATTTAGTCCATTTTCCTGGTTTTAGTCACAAACTCGGGAGAACAACTCAAATGCAATCACTACAGGTTAAAAACTGTGGTAGCACTTTAGAAGCCAGGTATACATGCCAAAGCAATTTAGTAGGAAGTATCTCATTGGCTAGTTGGCTGCATAGCCTGTCTGTAGTAGTGTAGTAAGTTTCAATTTTGGTATAATTTGTACTAAACTGCAGTTAATTCAGATGGAAATCTTAGGTAGCCTACCTATACTTCAAATTGTCCCTGGAGGTCAATTGTCTTATGCCCGCAGAGAGCAGAAACCCTGCATGAGACATGCAGAAAACGTTTTGGACCTCGGGCAGGGATCAATACCTCCTGGTGAATGTCCCAGTGTTTTCTTGGTCAGTTACCATACCATGCCTGTGTACTGAAATACCAAATTCAAACAATCCATTAAGAAACTCAATCAGGTGCATGCTGCCTATAATGTATACTCTTCCAAGCACAGCATTCCATAAAGCTTATGGCAATACTTTGGCATATGAAACATGTCAAACATCCCGACTGCCTCAGAAGCAAGAAATTCCATATGAAAAAATGTCAAAAACATCTGTAAACCTCCTCCAATGTGGGAAGTTAATTCAAGTTCCAAAACAGACTAGAGTTTCCTTCAAAACACACACTTTCTGTCATTATCCACTTACACTCAGAATCAAATGCTGGGCTGAACATTACAGACTGATGGAGCCAGGTGTTGGTCAGGTTACATGTGTGGTTAAGTTGCCTGACCGGGCAGGTTAATGTCTGTGATTTTAAAAAAGAAGTAGTTTGTTCACTGTCTTACTCATGTTGGTCAGCTTGTATGGAACATTTGTAGAGGACCATGATTGGGCCAGGGCTCTTGACAGATGGTGGGAAGGGAGTGAGAGGGCCTGAGTGCCAGGCAGAGCCAGACTGTTGAAAGGACCATGTGCTGACAGAACTTGCAGACGTCAATGCAACCTGAAAACTGCCTGAACTCTGAAAAACTGCACAGACACTTTTACTCAAAAATATTCTTAGGCATATTACTAGTAGTATGCATTATAAATGTATAGACATAGTTCTTTTTCCAGTCATACAGGAAACTGATTATTCTTCAAGGTATAAATGTGGAACAATGTATTACATGAGAATTTCGTTGATGACAGTTTCATTTTTGTACTCTGCACTGGAGTAAATTTCCTGTTCCTAAGAGGTAGGTTGTTATGTGATAAGCAGAGAAATTGCATTCTTTCAGTTAACTGTTCATTGTTATCAGTGAATAAATTTATTTTGTAAGTTAAAATAAAAAGGTGTTTTGTCCAACTCAACACAGGTGTTGGGCAAGTAAATGTTATTTCAACCTGCCTGATTACAATTTTAAAAAGTAATGTTCAGCCCAGAAATGTGATACATACTGCATGTTTATGATCAAACTGCTGCAGGCTTTGTAACAGGATGTTAGCCACAATTTGCTCTGCAGGCTTTCTGCATGAGATTATCAATTCCATTCTTTCTACACTTTTAATTTTAAAGCCGCACACACACTTACTAACCCCTTATTGGCATGCCAAGCTGGAAGTTACAGTTGGTCTGCCATTTATTTAGGTCTTGGGTTGCATGGAAAAGCACACTCACACAAAAACTGTAAAGGCCATTTCAGTTCAGTTCAGTCTCATCACCCTGAGATGGGTTGTTGAGGCACCACTGATGACTTTCGGACAATCTTCCTCCATCGATCTCTATCCTCTGTGGCTCGCTGTGAGTCAGCAAAGGTCAAGAATGTCCTCTCTTTGATGTCTTCCCACCTCTTTCTCTGCCTGCCTCTCCTTCTCCCACCTGGTACGGTACCTTGCAGGATGG
>JAWQFJ010004523.1:2500-10844 GCA_034096865.1 Theodoxus fluviatilis | reverse complement strand
GCCATCCCCAGGTGTTTCGAAATTCTTCTGGCATATAGGATCGAAATTGTACTTGCAAATGACGTCATGCTATTAATGACGTCAAATTTGGCTTTTCCGTCAATTGTCATTTCAATAATTTTTGACTCACATGCGAAGCAAAAGTGAGTCTATGTACTGAGCCGTGTCGTCCGTCCGTCCGGGCGGGCGGGCGGGCGGGCGTCCGTAAAAAACTTAAACGTTGGATTTTTCTCGGAGACTATTAAGTCTATCAACACCAAATGTGGCATGATGGTGTATGATGACAAGGCCTCAAAAAACATACATAGTGACTTGACCTTGCTTCAAGGTCAAGGTCACAGGAGCCATAAATGTGGTCTCAAAAACAGTCATTTTTCACATTTTCCCAATTTTCTCCCACGTTATTGAGAATGGCGACCTTAGCTACAAGTGGTATATAGGTCAAAGCAAGCCCTATCTTTTGATACCAGTTTGGTTGACCTTGCTTCAAGGTCAAGGTCACAGGAGCTCTTCAAAGTTGGATTGTATACATATTTTGAAGTGACCTTGACCCTGAACTATGGAAGATAACTGTTTCAAACTTAATAATTATGTGGGGCACATGTTATACTTTCATCATGAGACACATTTGGTCACATATCATCAAGGTCAAGGTCACTTTGACCCTTATGAAATGTGACCAAAATGGGGTAGTGAACCACTAAAAGTGACTATATCTCATGGTAGAAAGTGCCAATAAGCACCATTGTGCTTCCTATGTCTTGAATTAACAGCTTTGTGTTGCATGACCTTGGATGACCTTGACCTTGGGTCAAGGTCACATGTATTTTGGTAGGAAAAATGTGTAAAGCATTTCTTTGTGTATGATGTCATTGGTAGGTTTAGTTGGTTGACCTTGACCTTGAAGGTCACCTGAAGGTCAAGGTCATATAAAGGTCAAGGTCAAGCATGTGAGTCGTATGGGCTTTGCCCTTCTTGTTAGAGAGGTGCTTCGATTATACGACCTTAAAAAACCCACTTTCTCTTCAAGCCTCGATTCTGAAAATTTGATACATTCAATCGGACCTAACTTCCAGTTAGTGTGCAAAATCTCAAGGAAATCCGTCCAGTAGTTTTTGAGATATAAGCCGTGGAGACGGGACAGACAGACAGACACACACACACACAGACAGACAGACAGATAAAAACCGCTGGCGCTGAACCTCCAGGTTTTGGAGAGAAAAAAAGAAGATCGGGTTCGAACCCGCAACCTCTCGAGAAAAGAGGAGGAAAAAACGCACACACACACAAACACAAAAACCAGGTCGGGTTCGAACCCACAACCCCTCGAAAAAAGAGAAGAAAAAAAAGTTTCAGCACAGAATCGAACCTGGTCATGCATGACCAAGAGCCCAATACTCTACCAACTGTGCCATTGAAAACTTGTATGTATATGAAGCATTTATAACAACCTTGTCAGAAACCCCCGTGGTTCGTATTTTGCACTGTAAATTGTAGAAAAATGGATGATAGCATGAACTGTTTGGTATTTCATACGGATCTAACCCATCAACGTCAATATTCTTCTCGTAGTATCGCATTTTGGCGTCTGCTGGTAGAGGTTCAACATCGAAGCGTTTTGCTGAAGTAGGATGTCATTACGCTGAAAATTAATGGTCGTTGTCCCCAACATTTCCGGGACAGGGATTGATTAAATCATCATATTTTTGTGACACTGAGACCAGACCATCAAAACAATTAACACTAGGCCTTGAATCAAATCGTCGTACGAGATCTTACGTTGACTGCAAATGTGCAACAGTGCCGAGTGATTGTGTCCACATTCAGTTAGTTCGCTAGGCGATTCCACCACGACAACGGTACGATTCTAACGCATCATGAAGAAGGCTGAAATGGTCGGTGTCGGTGGTCGTTGTGACTTTTGACCGGTACTGTACTCCATGCACCTTAACGGTCCGTGTGATTCGGGTGTAATCTTAAGCTTAACGATGTTTATTGGCAGTATTACACCCGAATCACGCAGCTGAGTGCGAGAATCTGGGTCACGCGTCGGATCTATTTTCATGGCTGGAGAGTGCCTGGCTAAAGTGCGTTAGAATCGTGCCCTTTTCACCCTCATTCCAGGCTTTTAACCAGTGAAGGCAACGATCTAGATGGTACATATACTTTACCGGTTTCACAAATGGAATGAATTTGACGCCAACACAGCGTAGTATCGCTTTTTTGCGTCTGCTGGTAGACGTTCATAATACAAAGAAGCCAAATGCTGTTTTGTGAACGTAGGAAAAGAGTTTGACTCGATTAGGCTCTCACATCTATTGACTATGGAGGGAGGTGCTTCGGAGTGTACGAAATCCATTATCCTGAAAATTCTACTCGCAAATGACGTCACGTTATACGACGTCAAATGATGACGTCACAGATTTTGCAAAATGGAGTCTGTTGAATTGTTTTCATTGAAACACCAAAATGTAAAAAAGTCACTTTCTTTTCAAACCTCGATTCTGAAAATTTGATAATATTGAATGGGACCTAACTTCCAGTCAGTGTGCAAAATCTCAAGGAAATCCGTCCAGTAGTTTTTGAGATATAGGCCGTGGAGACGGGACAGACAGACACACAGACACACAGACAGATAAAGTCTGTAGGACCTCCAGTAAACCTGGAGGGATAAAGTCTGTAGGACCTCCAGTAAACCTGGAGGGATAAAGTCTGTAGGACCTCCAGTAAACCTGGAGGGATAATATCATACACTTATTTTACTGTCGACACATTTCACAATGCACCCAAAACAATGACCCTTTGTTTTTAATCTTATTTTATGTATTTATTCTTCAATTTATTGATTATTATTCATGCACTTTATTTATTTAATTATTTATTCATTATTTATTTTCTTATGATTCATTTATTTTTATTTAATAATTACTTTTGTATCTTGTAAAATATTTGTTTATTAATTATTCCATGAGTTTATTTATTTATTTTATATGACTATATTATTTTCCCAAAACAAAAATAGCATGCACATTTCACAATCTTACTTGTTCAACAACGTGCTCGTGGGGGAAAGAAGCTCTGCACATAATTATCGCTGCCGCGCTGCCTTTCCTGCCTGTGTGCGGACACGCTCTGAAATCCTGTAGTTGGCCATCCGTCCATCATCTGAGTCTGCCGAAGAGTTGCTGTCAACTCCTTCATCCTCCCGGTCTCCTTCGGATTCGGATGATGAGGGATCCTCAAGGTTCATGTACCTTGCCTGTACAATATAAGCCATATGTTTATGTCAAAATCTCAATCTCATTATTAATATTATGTGGGCAAACACAACAGACATAATCTTTGAAAGAGGATTTTTTAAGCATGTAGTATTGATTATATGTGGTCAAGAGTACGCAGGTGCTGAGTACGCCGATTTCACTACCCTACCTCAAAACAGCCTCTTTCTCCTCACACTGTCAACTCACACAATCCAAACTTGTTTCATGTTCTTGACAAAAGATCGATGTTTCTGCACACGTGTTTGATGCTCAATAAATCTTCTTTAATTTTGATGTTTTTCATGTTTTGCGCAAAAGATTGAATTATGTCACAGAGAGAAAGTGTGACATGAAAATTGGCTGCGGTGTAAAGTTGAGTTAAGACGAATGCTAACCTCTAATTTGACTAACAATTATGGTTTTATTTCATTTCTTCTTGACCTAGGAGCAAAAATATCATTAATACTTGGATGTTGAAGCTGCAATAAAGTTTTAGTATTGAATAGTTTATTGTGGCTCTTTTTCTGAATGAGTGGTGGTGTCAAGTTAAGATGAGACTCCAAACTGTCTTCTTCAAATACAACTAAACTAAAGATTGCATTCAGTTTTTCTTTTGTGTACAGTTTATACATCACCTAATGCATCATATTTATGTGAAATGAATAGTGTATCATTACTGTATCAGAAAGTTTATTTTGAAATATGTGTCACATCAATACTCAGCACCTCTGTACTCTTCACCATATATGGAAGGAAAGTAACCCAGCCTACCTGGTTGTGCAACATAGCACAGACCCTGATGATCTTGCATGCCTTGGCAGGCTGCACACGGAGTCGGCGCAAACAATGAAACCTCCGCTTGAGGATCCCGATGGCCCTCTCCACTGATGCCCGGGCTGAGCTATGGTGGATGTTGTAGGACCTCTCTGCAGCTGTGGTGGGGCTGAGGAAGGGGGTGTATAACCAATCCCTAACCATATACCCGCTGCAGCCAAGCAGTACCTCTTGAATAGGCCTGAAAAAAATATATAATGCTATGTGTCATAAAAAAATATTCGCAATATTAGCCCCATTGAGCAGCAAACCACCAAGTGGCATGGTTTGGGTTAGGGTTGTGATGGAGGTGGAGGGGTGTGACATTGAGAGGCCTAGTCTGACATGCAATGCAGAGACTGTAGACGTGTAGTAAAGCAAATTTATAACACACGACTGCATCGCAACCCACCTTTGGGGTTCCTCAAAATCCCGGAACAGGGCAGACTCCCGTAGAATTCTGGCGTCGTGGACGCTGCCCGGCCATTGCGCCACAACGTTGATGAATGTAAGGTCGAAGTTGCAGACCACCTGCAAACGAAGTCATTAAATCATCAGCCTAAACTATTGGTTTGGTACACGCATGCCACCGCTAATGCTACTTTCGTGTTGTTTTGTTTATCGGTTGTGTAAGTGACTGAGTAGGGGAGATTACACTAAACTGGTCCTGAGTTACAATCAATATGAGCCTACAATGAACTACCGATCATCCGATGATGACGAGGTCGACTTAGTTTCAGTCAGCATGAGCCATGAGCTCCTCCACTGCCACACCCTTTCTCCCCGTGGTGTCACATGCAGGCGGCAAAATGGCTTCCACAGGAAGGCCGACTGACTCCTTGCGTTGTATTCCGGATTGCATTTGTGTCCCATTTTTGCCAGACAGTGAAAAGATTTCTCAGACTGTGATAGACAGGAGTATGAATAAATACTACTCATGTTATTTAGACGAAATTAAGATAATCTTTGGCTGAGCTCTCTAAGGGCTGTGGGCGCGTGGTGTTGGAGCGGCACTGAATGGTCGTCTGCTCGCGCGCTCGCTGCCTGCCCACCTGCCTTCCTATCGCTATCTCTCTCTCTCTCTCTCTCTCTCTCTCTCTCTCTCTCTCTCTCACACACACACACACACACACACACACACACACACACACACACACTAACATTGCAAAAAAGGTAATCCAGAATGGTAAGCATGGGATTC
The DNA here is from genome assembly GCA_034096865.1 of Theodoxus fluviatilis. Taxonomy (NCBI): domain Eukaryota; kingdom Metazoa; phylum Mollusca; class Gastropoda; order Cycloneritida; family Neritidae; genus Theodoxus; species Theodoxus fluviatilis. The sequence goes on along the minus strand of JAWQFJ010004523.1, from coordinate 5,570 downwards.
AGCTTGTCCCTGACCCGGTTTCAATATATCTGCTATTGTATGCTGACGATGTAGCGTTGATTTCCGACACTGTGGTTGGACTACAGAATCAGTTGGATACTTTGAGAAGGGAAGCGGACAATGTTGGTCTTGAGGTGAATGTGAGTAAGTCACAGGTAATGGTTTTCCGTAACGGAGGTTTCCTATCTGAACATGAGAAATGGCGTCTTGGTAAGACAGATTGGAGGTGGTAAATGAGTACAAATACCTCGGGGCATTGTTTACGACAAGACTATCATTCCACTTACTGCAGCGCGATCTGGCACAAAGAGCAAGGGTTGGTATGTTTCAAGTTATAAAATGCTGTGCAAGTCTTGGTTATGCTACGGCCATTCTGTTTTTAAGCTCTCTGATGCGCAAGTGCTACCCATTTTGCTATATTCCTCTGAGCTGTGGGGTCTTTATAATTGCTCTGCAATCGAAATGATTCATCTTCAAGCGTTGAAAAACGCCATGCATGTACCTGTAATAACCCCCAATTTGATCATCTATGGGGAATCTGGAAGGTACCGATTGTACATTAATTCTACGATCCGATCAATTAGATACTGGCTGAGAATTCTGAGAATGGACTCGAGCGCATTACCACGAAAAGTTTACAAAAAGATGTTGTATTGCTCTGTAACAGAAAATTGGGCGTACAGTGTGAAACATTTTGTTGGAGAGACATAATTTCAATCATGCGTGGGAAGTACGGTCGTAGAGATAGAAGCGTCTTTTTTGAGATCACTAAAGGAAAGTCTCATAGCGGAGTATACTACTATAAGAGGGATTGAATCGCAGTGACAGGTATTCCTTTACCAGAAGGTTCAAACAAGAATTTTGTCGAGAGACCTATCTGCAAACCATTAATAAAAACCGCTGGCGCTGAACCTCCAGGTTTTGGCATATATAACAAAGAAGATCTGGTTCGAACCCGCAACTTCTCGAGAAAAGAGGAGGAAACACACACACACACACACACACACCAGGGCCGGATCAAAGTTTTTTGAGGGGGGGTGCTTAAAATTGTTTTAGGGTCTTCTCATCGAAGTGGCGAAGCCACGAGTGCGTGCCTGCTTCGCAGGCACGCCCCTCTAGGGGGGTCCGGGGGCATGCCCCCCCTGAAAATTTTGAGAAAAATGGTGCAAATCTGTGCAATCTGGCAGTGCGGTCATTTCCAAGAGTTTTTGTTTGGTCACAGATTCTTCCTGTCTCTGCCCGGGTTTGATTTGTCTGTGCGAGTAGCAAAAGGAAGGCATCTTAATTATAGCAGCACCCCCCCCCCCCCCCTCCCTCCCCAGCTACCTTGGCTGCCAAGTAGAGTGTGCTTATACCAAGTGGAGAGTAGTACAGCATCTGGGCCCAGCATCTTTTAGCCCCCCCCCCCCTCCTTCCCAAGCTTTTTACTAACTATACTGTCTCTGCTACCAAGCAAAGTGTGCCGATATCCGATGAGGTGGGAAGTAGATCAACATATTTGAGCAACCCCCCCCCCCCCCCCCCCCTCCCCCCAACTCCCGGCTGCCACGGAGTTTTTTTTTTTTTTTTTTTTTTTTTTTTGGGGGGGGGGGTGCTCGAGCACCCCCAGCACCCCCCCTAGATCCGGCCCTGCACACACACACACACACACACACACACAAACACAAAAAACCAGGTCGGGTTCGAACCCACAACCTCTCGAAAAAAGAGAGAGAAAAAAGTTTCAGCGCAGAATCGAACCTGGTCACGCATGACCAAGAGTGCAACGCTCTACCAGATGTGCCATTGGAGATCTGGTATGGCTGAGTGTTTGTAAAGCATTTATAGCGTTCGCAGCGACAACTTAAAAGTGACCGTGAAATAGGAAGGTGTACGATGAGATTTTACCCTGGGAGTAAACAAAATAAGTTTATTTCAGACCATTTACCTTTGCTGAAACTACTGTGTTCTGACAGCCATCTGGTTTGTAGCTTCGCACTTCTCGCACCCAACCACAGACGAAAGAACGGAAGAGTTCAGAAGGTGAGAGTTGGCAATGCAAACTCATCCCTAGCAAACGTTCTAAGCGGAATTCCACAAGGAAGTATTTTGGGTCCGGTTCTTTTTACAGTTTTCATAAACGACTTACCAGAAGGGATACAGTCATCGTGCAAAGTTTTTGCCGACGACACGAAGATTTATGATAAATCAAGAAATTGTAGCCGGGTGCAGGGCGATTTGAAACGATTGGAGAGGTGGTCGGATGTATGGAATCTATATTTTAATGTAGAAAAGTGTAAGGTAATGCACCTTGGAAAAAATAATCCCTGCGTTAAATACACTATGAAAATGGGAAAAGATGACTTAAATCTTACTGTATGCAACGAGGAGAGAGACTTGGGAGTCACTTTTGACCCTAAATTGTCATTCGACCCACATATTCGAGCTTCAATAAACAAGGCCAATCAGATGATTGGAGTTATCAAAAGAACCGTTATATATTTAAACAATGACATTTTCATTCCGCTATACAAAACTATAGTTCGTCCAAAAGTTGAGTATGGTAACATTATATGGTACCCGCATTTAAAAAGACAGTCAGAGGCTGTGGAACGAGTCCAGCGCAGAGCTACGTAGTTGTTGAGTGAATGTCGGGAGATGTCTTACAGCGAGCGCTTAGAGTATTTGAATCTGCACTCACTGAGGGGAAGAAGGATTCGTGGTGACCTAATAGAGGCTTACAAATTGTACAATGATCTCGTGGACGTGGAGTGGAGCGACTTCTTTAAGTCACCAGGTTGTGCCAGTACGAGAAATGCAGACGGAAAAGTATTTGTTCAACGTAGACGTTCAACATACGAAGAAGCCACTGTTTTGGGGAAAGTAGGAAAAGATAACTCTGTTTGACTCGATCTGGAGTAGGCTATTCCGTCAACTGACATATGAGGGGGGGGGGGGGGGTTTTCGAGTTTACGACCTAAATAAACCACTTTCTCTTCAAACCTCGATTCTGAAAATTTGATACATTCAATCGGACCTAACTTCCAGTAAGTGTGCAAAATGTCAAGGAAATCCGTCCAGCAGTTTTTGA
>JAWQFJ010004522.1:90000-100259 GCA_034096865.1 Theodoxus fluviatilis | reverse complement strand
AATCAAGTGACGTGACAAGGAGTGAAATGGGAAGTGACAGCAAAAGGACGACAGCACTCAATCAAGTGACATGACAAGGAGTGAAATGGGAAGTGACAGCAAAAGGACGACAGCACTCAATCAAGTGACATGACAAGGAGTGAAATGGGAAGTGACAGCAAAAGGACGACAGCACTCAATCAAGTGACATGACAAGGAGTGAAATGGGAAGTGACAGCAAAAGGACGACAGCACTCAATCAAGTGACATGACAAGGAGTGAAATGGGAAGTGACAGCAAAAGGACGACAGCACTCAATCAAGTGACATGACAAGGAGTGAAATGGGAAGTGACAGCAAAAGGACGACAGCACTCAATCAAGTGACATGACAAGGAGTGAAATGGGAAGTGACAGCAAAAGGACGACAGCACTCAATCAAGTGACATGACAAGGAGTGAAATGGGAAGTGACAGCAAAAGGACGACAGCACTCAATCAAGTGACATGACAAGGAGTGAAATGGGAAGTGACAGCAAAAGGACGACAGCACTCAATCAAGTGACATGACAAGGAGTGAAATGGGAAGTGACAGCAAAAGGACGACAGCACTCAATCAAGTGACATGACAAGGAGTGAAATGGGAAGTGACAGCAAAAGGACGACAGCACTCAATCAAGTGACATGACAAGGAGTGAAATGGGAAGTGACAGCAAAAGGACGACAGCACTCAATCAAGTGACATGACAAGGAGTGAAATGGGAAGTGACAGCAAAAGGACGACAGCACTCAATCAAGTGACATGACAAGGAGTGAAATGGGAAGTGACAGCAAAAGGACGACAGCACTCAATCAAGTGACATGACAAGGAGTGAAATGGGAAGTGACAGCAAAAGGACGACAGCACTCAATCAAGTGACATGACAAGGAGTGAAATGGGAAGTGACAGCAAAAGGACGACAGCACTCAATCAAGTGACATGACAAGGAGTGAAATGGGAAGTGACAGCAAAAGGACGACAGCACTCAATCAAGTGACATGACAAGGAGTGAAATGGGAAGTGACAGCAAAAGGACGACAGCACTCAATCAAGTGACATGACAAGGAGTGAAATGGGAAGTGACAGCAAAAGGACGACAGCACTCAATCAAGTGACATGACAAGGAGTGAAATGGGAAGTGACAGCAAAAGGACGACAGCACTCAATCAAGTGACATGACAAGGAGTGAAATGGGAAGTGACAGCAAAAGGACGACAGCACTCAATCAAGTGACATGACAAGGAGTGAAATGGGAAGTGACAGCAAAAGGACGACAGCACTCAATCAAGTGACATGACAAGGAGTGAAATGGGAAGTGACAGCAAAAGGACGACAGCACTCAATCAAGTGACATGACAAGGAGTGAAATGGGAAGTGACAGCAAAAGGACGACAGCACTCAATCAAGTGACATGACAAGGAGTGAAATGGGAAGTGACAGCAAAAGGACGACAGCACTCAATCAAGTGACATGACAAGGAGTGAAATGGGAAGTGACAGCAAAAGGACGACAGCACTCAATCAAGTGACATGACAAGGAGTGAAATGGGAAGTGACAGCAAAAGGACGACAGCACTCAATCAAGTGACATGACAAGGAGTGAAATGGGAAGTGACAGCAAAAGGACGACAGCACTCAATCAAGTGACATGACAAGGAGTGAAATGGGAAGTGACAGCAAAAGGACGACAGCACTCAATCAAGTGACATGACAAGGAGTGAAATGGGAAGTGACAGCAAAAGGACGACAGCACTCAATCAAGTGACATGACAAGGAGTGAAATGGGAAGTGACAGCAAAAGGACGACAGCACTCAATCAAGTGACATGACAAGGAGTGAAATGGGAAGTGACAGCAAAAGGACGACAGCACTCAATCAAGTGACATGACAAGGAGTGAAATGGGAAGTGACAGCAAAAGGACGACAGCACTCAATCAAGTGACATGACAAGGAGTGAAATGGGAAGTGACAGCAAAAGGACGACAGCACTCAATCAAGTGACATGACAAGGAGTGAAATGGGAAGTGACAGCAAAAGGACGACAGCACTCAATCAAGTGACATGACAAGGAGTGAAATGGGAAGTGACAGCAAAAGGACGACAGCACTCAATCAAGTGACATGACAAGGAGTGAAATGGGAAGTGACAGCAAAAGGACGACAGCACTCAATCAAGTGACATGACAAGGAGTGAAATGGGAAGTGACAGCAAAAGGACGACAGCACTCAATCAAGTGACATGACAAGGAGTGAAATGGGAAGTGACAGCAAAAGGACGACAGCACTCAATCAAGTGGCATGACAAGGAGTGAAATGGGAAGTGACAGCAAAAGGACGACAGCACTCAATCAAGTGACATGACAAGGAGTGAAATGGGAAGTGACAGCAAAAGGACGACAGCACTCAATCAAGTGACATGACAAGGAGTGAAATGGGAAGTGACAGCAAAAGGACGACAGCACTCAATCAAGTGACATGACAAGGAGTGAAATGGGAAGTGACAGCAAAAGGACGACAGCACTCAATCAAGTGACATGACAAGGAGTGAAATGGGAAGTGACAGCAAAAGGACGACAGCACTCAATCAAGTGACATGACAAGGAGTGAAATGGGAAGTGACAGCAAAAGGACGACAGCACTCAATCAAGTGACATGACAAGGAGTGAAATGGGAAGTGACAGCAAAAGGACGACAGCACTCAATCAAGTGACATGACAAGGAGTGAAATGGGAAGTGACAGCAAAAGGACGACAGCACTCAATCAAGTGACATGACAAGGAGTGAAATGGGAAGTGACAGCAAAAGGACGACAGCACTCAATCAAGTGACATGACAAGGAGTGAAATGGGAAGTGACAGCAAAAGGACGACAGCACTCAATCAAGTGACATGACAAGGAGTGAAATGGGAAGTGACAGCAAAAGGACGACAGCACTCAATCAAGTGACATGACAAGGAGTGAAATGGGAAGTGACAGCAAAAGGACGACAGCACTCAATCAAGTGACATGACAAGGAGTGAAATGGGAAGTGACAGCAAAAGGACGACAGCACTCAATCAAGTGACATGACAAGGAGTGAAATGGGAAGTGACAGCAAAAGGACGACAGCACTCAATCAAGTGACATGACAAGGAGTGAAATGGGAAGTGACAGCAAAAGGACGACAGCACTCAATCAAGTGACATGACAAGGAGTGAAATGGGAAGTGACAGCAAAAGGACGACAGCACTCAATCAAGTGACATGACAAGGAGTGAAATGGGAAGTGACAGCAAAAGGACGACAGCACTCAATCAAGTGGCATGACAAGGAGTGAAATGGGAAGTGACAGCAAAAGGACGACAGCACTCAATCAAGTGACATGACAAGGAGTGAAATGGGAAGTGACAGCAAAAGGACGACAGCACTCAATCAAGTGACATGACAAGGAGTGAAATGGGAAGTGACAGCAAAAGGACGACAGCACTCAATCAAGTGACATGACAAGGAGTGAAATGGGAAGTGACAGCAAAAGGACGACAGCACTCAATCAAGTGACATGACAAGGAGTGAAATGGGAAGTGACAGCAAAAGGACGACAGCACTCAATCAAGTGACATGACAAGGAGTGAAATGGGAAGTGACAGCAAAAGGACGACAGCACTCAATCAAGTGACATGACAAGGAGTGAAATGGGAAGTGACAGCAAAAGGACGACAGCACTCAATCAAGTGACATGACAAGGAGTGAAATGGGAAGTGACAGCAAAAGGACGACAGCACTCAATCAAGTGACATGACAAGGAGTGAAATGGGAAGTGACAGCAAAAGGACGACAGCACTCAATCAAGTGACATGACAAGGAGTGAAATGGGAAGTGACAGCAAAAGGACGACAGCACTCAATCAAGTGACATGACAAGGAGTGAAATGGGAAGTGACAGCAAAAGGACGACAGCACTCAATCAAGTGGCATGACAAGGAGTGAAATGGGAAGTGACAGCAAAAGGACGACAGCACTCAATCAAGTGGCATGACAAGGAGTGAAATGGGAAGTGACAGCAAAAGGACGACAGCACTCAATCAAGTGACATGACAAGGAGTGAAATGGGAAGTGACAGCAAAAGGACGACAGCACTCAATCAAGTGACATGACAAGGAGTGAAATGGGAAGTGACAGCAAAAGGACGACAGCACTCAATCAAGTGACATGACAAGGAGTGAAATGGGAAGTGACAGCAAAAGGACGACAGCACTCAATCAAGTGACATGACAAGGAGTGAAATGGGAAGTGACAGCAAAAGGACGACAGCACTCAATCAAGTGACATGACAAGGAGTGAAATGGGAAGTGACAGCAAAAGGACGACAGCACTCAATCAAGTGACATGACAAGGAGTGAAATGGGAAGTGACAGCAAAAGGACGACAGCACTCAATCAAGTGACATGACAAGGAGTGAAATGGGAAGTGACAGCAAAAGGACGACAGCACTCAATCAAGTGACATGACAAGGAGTGAAATGGGAAGTGACAGCAAAAGGACGACAGCACTCAATCAAGTGACATGACAAGGAGTGAAATGGGAAGTGACAGCAAAAGGACGACAGCACTCAATCAAGTGGCATGACAAGGAGTGAAATGGGAAGTGACAGCAAAAGGACGACAGCACTCAATCAAGTGACATGACAAGGAGTGAAATGGGAAGTGACAGCAAAAGGACGACAGCACTCAATCAAGTGACATGACAAGGAGTGAAATGGGAAGTGACAGCAAAAGGACGACAGCACTCAATCAAGTGACATGACAAGGAGTGAAATGGGAAGTGACAGCAAAAGGACGACAGCACTCAATCAAGTGACATGACAAGGAGTGAAATGGGAAGTGACAGCAAAAGGACGACAGCACTCAATCAAGTGACATGACAAGGAGTGAAATGGGAAGTGACAGCAAAAGGACGACAGCACTCAATCAAGTGACATGACAAGGAGTGAAATGGGAAGTGACAGCAAAAGGACGACAGCACTCAATCAAGTGGCATGACAAGGAGTGAAATGGGAAGTGACAGCAAAAGGACGACAGCACTCAATCAAGTGGCATGACAAGGAGTGAAATGGGAAGTGACAGCAAAAGGACGACAGCACTCAATCAAGTGACATGACAAGGAGTGAAATGGGAAGTGACAGCAAAAGGACGACAGCACTCAATCAAGTGGCATGACAAGGAGTGAAATGGGAAGTGACAGCAAAAGGACGACAGCACTCAATCAAGTGACATGACAAGGAGTGAAATGGGAAGTGACAGCAAAAGGACGACAGCACTCAATCAAGTGACATGACAAGGAGTGAAATGGGAAGTGACAGCAAAAGGACGACAGCACTCAATCAAGTGACATGACAAGGAGTGAAATGGGAAGTGACAGCAAAAGGACGACAGCACTCAATCAAGTGACATGACAAGGAGTGAAATGGGAAGTGACAGCAAAAGGACGACAGCACTCAATCAAGTGACATGACAAGGAGTGAAATGGGAAGTGACAGCAAAAGGACGACAGCACTCAATCAAGTGGCATGACAAGGAGTGAAATGGGAAGTGACAGCAAAAGGACGACAGCACTCAATCAAGTGACATGACAAGGAGTGAAATGGGAAGTGACAGCAAAAGGACGACAGCACTCAATCAAGTGACATGACAAGGAGTGAAATGGGAAGTGACAGCAAAAGGACGACAGCACTCAATCAAGTGGCATGACAAGGAGTGAAATGGGAAGTGACAGCAAAAGGACGACAGCACTCAATCAAGTGACATGACAAGGAGTGAAATGGGAAGTGACAGCAAAAGGACGACAGCACTCAATCAAGTGACATGACAAGGAGTGAAATGGGAAGTGACAGCAAAAGGACGACAGCACTCAATCAAGTGACATGACAAGGAGTGAAATGGGAAGTGACAGCAAAAGGACGACAGCACTCAATCAAGTGGCATGACAAGGAGTGAAATGGGAAGTGACAGCAAAAGGACGACAGCACTCAATCAAGTGACATGACAAGGAGTGAAATGGGAAGTGACAGCAAAAGGACGACAGCACTCAATCAAGTGACATGACAAGGAGTGAAATGGGAAGTGACAGCAAAAGGACGACAGCACTCAATCAAGTGGCATGACAAGGAGTGAAATGGGAAGTGACAGCAAAAGGACGACAGCACTCAATCAAGTGACATGACAAGGAGTGAAATGGGAAGTGACAGCAAAAGGACGACAGCACTCAATCAAGTGACATGACAAGGAGTGAAATGGGAAGTGACAGCAAAAGGACGACAGCACTCAATCAAGTGGCATGACAAGGAGTGAAATGGGAAGTGACAGCAAAAGGACGACAGCACTCAATCAAGTGACATGACAAGGAGTGAAATGGGAAGTGACAGCAAAAGGACGACAGCACTCAATCAAGTGACATGACAAGGAGTGAAATGGGAAGTGACAGCAAAAGGACGACAGCACTCAATCAAGTGGCATGACAAGGAGTGAAATGGGAAGTGACAGCAAAAGGACGACAGCACTCAATCAAGTGGCATGACAAGGAGTGAAATGGGAAGTGACAGCAAAAGGACGACAGCACTCAATCAAGTGACATGACAAGGAGTGAAATGGGAAGTGACAGCAAAAGGACGACAGCACTCAATCAAGTGACATGACAAGGAGTGAAATGGGAAGTGACAGCAAAAGGACGACAGCACTCAATCAAGTGGCATGACAAGGAGTGAAATGGGAAGTGACAGCAAAAGGACGACAGCACTCAATCAAGTGACATGACAAGGAGTGAAATGGGAAGTGACAGCAAAAGGACGACAGCACTCAATCAAGTGACATGACAAGGAGTGAAATGGGAAGTGACAGCAAAAGGACGACAGCACTCAATCAAGTGACATGACAAGGAGTGAAATGGGAAGTGACAGCAAAAGGACGACAGCACTCAATCAAGTGACATGACAAGGAGTGAAATGGGAAGTGACAGCAAAAGGACGACAGCACTCAATCAAGTGACATGACAAGGAGTGAAATGGGAAGTGACAGCAAAAGGACGACAGCACTCAATCAAGTGACATGACAAGGAGTGAAATGGGAAGTGACAGCAAAAGGACGACAGCACTCAATCAAGTGACATGACAAGGAGTGAAATGGGAAGTGACAGCAAAAGGACGACAGCACTCAATCAAGTGACATGACAAGGAGTGAAATGGGAAGTGACAGCAAAAGGACGACAGCACTCAATCAAGTGACATGACAAGGAGTGAAATGGGAAGTGACAGCAAAAGGACGACAGCACTCAATCAAGTGACATGACAAGGAGTGAAATGGGAAGTGACAGCAAAAGGACGACAGCACTCAATCAAGTGACATGACAAGGAGTGAAATGGGAAGTGACAGCAAAAGGACGACAGCACTCAATCAAGTGACATGACAAGGAGTGAAATGGGAAGTGACAGCAAAAGGACGACAGCACTCAATCAAGTGGCATGACAAGGAGTGAAATGGGAAGTGACAGCAAAAGGACGACAGCACTCAATCAAGTGACATGACAAGGAGTGAAATGGGAAGTGACAGCAAAAGGACGACAGCACTCAATCAAGTGGCATGACAAGGAGTGAAATGGGAAGTGACAGCAAAAGGACGACAGCACTCAATCAAGTGACATGACAAGGAGTGAAATGGGAAGTGACAGCAAAAGGACGACAGCACTCAATCAAGTGACATGACAAGGAGTGAAATGGGAAGTGACAGCAAAAGGACGACAGCACTCAATCAAGTGACATGACAAGGAGTGAAATGGGAAGTGACAGCAAAAGGACGACAGCACTCAATCAAGTGGCATGACAAGGAGTGAAATGGGAAGTGACAGCAAAAGGACGACAGCACTCAATCAAGTGACATGACAAGGAGTGAAATGGGAAGTGACAGCAAAAGGACGACAGCACTCAATCAAGTGGCATGACAAGGAGTGAAATGGGAAGTGACAGCAAAAGGACGACAGCACTCAATCAAGTGACATGACAAGGAGTGAAATGGGAAGTGACAGCAAAAGGACGACAGCACTCAATCAAGTGACATGACAAGGAGTGAAATGGGAAGTGACAGCAAAAGGACGACAGCACTCAATCAAGTGGCATGACAAGGAGTGAAATGGGAAGTGACAGGAAAAATAAAACAAAAATTTGCTGACAGATAGTTTTTACTCTGGTGTTTATTGAACCCTTATTTGTTAATCACATGATGTAAATTTTCAACTTGTTTTAATTTGCAACATACCTATTGAAGTGAGCCCACAAATTAATGCTGAACCACATGAACAGAGCCTATTTTAAAGTACCATGAAAAAATCAGGCCCAGGGTGTTTTATTTTAATAACATTTTCTTTTCATTTCCCTGTTGCTTCTGTTGCAAAGTGCTGGAAATTACTTACACTTTCTAGATGTTTTCAGTTACAACGAGGGCCCGCTCGACACGGCAGTTGCTTGGTTACGTGACGTCGTCAGGGCGATGTTGCTTTTGAAGTGTCACGTGACATCCCTTGAAGTAGCTTCCAGACAGCTGAGTCGATTCTACTTTATCTGATATATTCTAGAGCAGTCTACAGGTACCGCAAGAAGTACAGGAGAGTGTGAGTGCGTGTTTACACGTGAAAGCACAGAAAACAGACGAGAGCATGAAAACAGGCGAGTGTGAAAAGTCCTCCTAATGAGAGAGATTCCCCCTCAATCCTGACTCCTGTGTGAAGTGCAATGAACAAGTGAAGACTTGTCAGCCACTGATGGTTGGCGGTATTGCTGTGAATTGACGAATGAACGAATAAAGCTTATTGGAAACGACTCTCGGACTTGGAGTTTCGCCTTCCCTAGCTCTAGCTCGGAGAAGCTTGTCTCTCGACGTGGTGAAAGAGACGTTTCCAACACGAATTTTCTCCAACAACAATGTGACTTGTCTCGGATTATCATGTCCTCACGACCCACAAAGCTACTAAGGAAGTTTTAATTCTGAGATGCCTCATTGTCTTCTCTTCCATTAAACAACACGTATGCCAAGAGCTTTATACAGTTTTATTAACTCAATGCAGCCGTTTACAAACAAACAGTAGGTTTTGACCAAAATAGCAACAAAAAACAGTTTGCTAAAGCTTCCATCACGGAGAATGTAAATATACAACTCAAAAGACGAGTTCTTTGATAAATGTTGAACCGTGTGGACGTTGCCATACAGGCACGCCGCAGACTGAAATTATGTATGGCGTCTGTGCTTGTTCTCTACATCAGGCGCAGTATCTCTGACTGTAGTTCCAGCCAATCGCAACTCCGTAAGCTCCCGGGGCTTGCAGTGCAGTTGCGTCCTGGATGCAGCAGATGTTTACGTCAACCTCGAAACTGCTGCACTGAGAATGAGATCTGCACGCCGCCCAACATTCTGCCTCGTGCTGGACGTAGAAGCAAGCTCCAATGTTGTTGTCGCTCATTCCGTGGTCAGTCACCGTGTAGTAACCCTCGCCGTAGCCATTGGGGCAGGCTGCATGACGAAAGGAAAAGAGAAATGAGCAACAAGCCTTCACACACGTCCATGAAACGCAGAAAGAAGGTATTACTGCATTGTTTGAAACAAAATGACTGCTCATTGAGTGCAGTGTCAACTAAACAAAAACACTATTATATAAAAACAAGAACATTTAACTGGTTTTTCCTGTCTGGACTTTTCTCAGCCTATCACATCCTGACGAAGACGAACACGTTTCAGTAAGAGTTTGCCCTTGTCATTCTGTCTTGTACCAGAGATTACTCCTTTCCTATTTCACACGTCTTCGTTTCAAGAATGGTTAAAGGTCAAGGTACTATTTTTATACTGTGACATTCACCACTGTGACGGATGCTCACACTGCACACTGCTGCCTCCTGATCATCAGACCTTTGCTTTGCTTTGCTCTGTGTGTTGCGTACAAGAGAACGGGATAGGAATCCATTTCATACTGCTATCGCAGTATGCATAGTATACAACCTTGAAGGTTTGAAACATCAAGACAAAGGAAAAATGGCAAGGTTTCGTGTGATTTCAATGAGAAAAGAGAACTAAATAAAATCCATGCCTCAACACTCAAATCTCAAAACAAAAGGCCAATTAAACCGACGTTTTCAGTTTAGGCTAATGATAGGTTGCATTGTTGCAATTGTATTGTTCTGAGCCAAGAGTTTGGGTACAATTACCACAAGTCTAAAAGATCGTGTGATTTAC
>JAWQFJ010004522.1:75000-87500 GCA_034096865.1 Theodoxus fluviatilis | reverse complement strand
TGGAATCACTTGTTGTGAAATGTGACAGTTGGAATGAGCACTGTTGCCATACTTCAAGCATAACCTGGTCGTCTGTGTCGTAGTGTGTGCCTCCATCTCTGGCCCAGTGCTAGTGTAAGGAGTGCTGGCAACGGCCAGTAGCAAGAGCAGCATCACCACCTTCATCACCGTCACCATCAGCGGCAACGCACGAGTGCACACGTCTGAAAGAAGGTACCTTTGCGTCCTCTGTAGTACTTGTGTCCAGGACTGGCCACAGTGACGTCACTGGCGTTGAAGACGGAGAACAGTCGGCACTCTCGCTGATCCTTGCTGTAGCTCAGGCTGCGACAGAGAGGCACCAGTGACGTCATGCACGTTACAGCGCATTTCACCCCACTGCCCACCCCGTGCAGGACGTAGGAAGGGGCTGCTGTTGGCAGCTTCCCATCAGCAACCATGGAGTAGAGGCAATGACGCTGACTGAGGGAGATGACAAAGGTCATGACCGAGGTCAAGGTCAGCAGTCCCAGGGAAAGGCCGAGGCAGGTGAGATGACGAAGGGTAGCCATCCCTCAGGTGTACTGAAAAATCCACACATAATATTTCTTCCAGGAGCGTAAGAAATAAAGTGCAGTAGTACACTGTACGAGGAAATATGTTGCTCCAATAATAAATTATGGTTCAAACAGACGTGTGAATGAAGCGAGAACTACTAAAACGAACAGTTGTTAGAAGGACATTTCCCAAGTAGCATCATCCTCAGAGAAGAACTGAATAAAGGTGTTCTTATTTACCCAGAGATTCTCATTGTTGAGTGATTGAGTAAACTGCATATCAACCGTGTTTCTTGAGGAGAAAAAAAAACAAACTTCAAAGCCAACATTTATTGCACGATGTTTTGATTTGTGTTTAGATCTTTTGATACATATTTTTGCTTATAACTGATCATTTGTTGTGGGCTATCCTTGCTTTCTTCAGGAGAAAACTTACGTGAAGCGAATTAATTGTTTGCAAGTGCTTTGATGTTCTACGTTACATCCCTTACAGATGAAAAACTACTGTTGAAAAGTGACGAAGACCCGGCCAGTTCGAGCACTCTTACGTCATCGCCAATGCAGATACGTGGTGACGGTTGGAATGTAAGTAGTCTTGGTCACTCGCCTTGAACGCATTTCCTTTGAAGCTCTGAAGGGTTTCCTTTCACGCTGCACCATGCCCTCACCCCCACATACCTCCCCATAGAGACACTTCATAGTGCACGTCACTCCCACATACATCCCCATAGAAACACTCCATAATGCACGTGTGTGTGCCGTCACACACGACTGCGTTAAAGCTTCGTATCACGAGGACGCTTTTCTATGTTGCATTTTTCACCAGCTCTGTATGTGTGCAAAGTGGTCTATAGTGCAGCCACCATCGTACTCTGCACACGCTGTCCTTGTTCATAATCAGACGCTACGTGTTGTGACCAATGAATAGAGATGTTCTGGTTGAATGGCGAATCCTTGAACATCTCCAACTCCTTACAGACACTGTCATTGTTTCCATCAATATGCCAAGCTTTCTGTTCGATGACTGGCATTTTTCAGCTTAAATGGCAATTTACAGAAGGCTAATGGAGTGGCAAACATCTCCAACTCCCTACAGGCACTGTCATTGTTCCTATCTAAACGTCGGGTTCCGTGACCAATGCTAGAGCGTTTTCTGGATGAATGGCAAGTTGTTGAAGGCGAGTGAAGTAGCAAACATTTTCCCAACACCCTACATACGATGTTCTTACATAAATGTCAGGTTTTCTGATCAATGATTTGAAGTTTTCAGGTTGAGTGGAAAAACTCATTAGGGCAAATGGAGTGGCGAGCATTTCTCCAGCAACAGCATCTCGCAATTATTCCCATTACAGGAACACAGGGGTAAAGATGCTTCGTATTTAGTTATTTTTTTCTTCCCGTATCTAGAATGTCTCTAACAATGATCGGAAAGTTGAACATGAATCAAGAACATCCAATTTGCATCCAGTTTGCAGCTGGTACAGAGACAGGCTTTCCCTGCACTTCCTTGCTTTATCTGAAGAGACTCGAGGTGTGGGAGATCCCCAGTCTTCTGTCTCAGAATGGGATGGCTCAGGCTCACTAGGTGCATCACCAGCCATCATCATCCCCACCCCGTCCTCCTTCCTCTCCTCGCCCTCTCCTTTTGCCACGGGGGACAGCTTAACTACCAATAGGCTCTGGGGCGTTGTGCACAGCGGACTGGTTAGTAAAAGTGTGTGCTCATTAATGTTTTTGTCGAGGTAAACGAGGTCGATGTGTCAGGTACTGTCGGGGAAACCAGATTTTGACAGAAAAGGAGACAAGATGGTCAGGACCACACAAAGTGGTGGAGATATGCAAAGTGTAAAGCTGCTAGAGGCGGAGCTAAGTGGAGAAGACTGTTTATCATCCACATCACAATAATAATTAGTTGTTTCTGCTTGTAGCATGACCAAATCAATTAAAGCAAACATACATTTATGTTTTCAAAACATTTCAAAATTGAGCGTTTTCTGTCAAAATCCACAAATTCAACCGCAAAATTATTTTACCAAGAATTAATTAGATAATCAAAGAAAGCTAAGTCAAGTAAAATATAAATAGTTGGGTTCAATGTATAGTTCTGGCCTGGTTGATGAACATCAAATGACAGAAAGATGCCATAGCAAGGACTAACTGAGACAAAAGACAGTGTTTTAAATACATTGTTGGGTACAGGCTGAATGCAGAAGTAATGTAGACAAAACTAGATTTAAACCTCGTATAACCTGGACTCTAGCTCTACCTGTACAAATGATGACAGGCGTATTTCACTAACACAGTGCAATGTTTCTACCATGGTTCCGTTCTGTGCAACAGACCTCACACCGTTTCAGACGGTCAGAAAATACACCTGGAAACTTTCAATGGTATTGACATAACATTCTCGAATGTATCAGCATTGAGTGTATCTTTCAGGCTTTTTCTCGTGCCAACATATTTCATGTAAAGTTCATCATTGTGCGTTATGATCATAGCAACATTGTCCGTTAAAGATTGAAAAAGGAAAATCCTGAAAGTAAATGAGACACAATGTAGCATATGTACATGTATAATGCCAAAGATGAATGTGACATTACAAAGAAATGGTAGCATCTGTCCATAAATGTTATGGCTGTATGCAGTAAACAAAAGCAGTGCAGTATATGTACATGTAAAAAGCTAAAGCTGTGCGTGGTATAAGGCAGACATGGTAGCATCTGTCCATAATGAAGTAAAGTAAAGCAGTGCAGTATATGGACATGTAAAATGACATGGCTGTATGCAGTAAAGAACAGCAGTGCAGTATATTGACATGTAAAATGACATGGCTGTATGCAATAAAAAAGCAGTGCAGTATATGGACATGTATTGTAAACTGACATGGCTGTGTGCAGTAAAGGAAAGCAGTGCAGTATATGTACATGGAAACTGACATGGGGTATGCAGTAAAGAAAAGCAGTGCAGTATATGGACATGGAAACTGACATGGCGGTATGCAGTAAGGAAAAGCAGTGCAGTATATGGACATGTATTGTAAACTGACATGGCTGTATGCAGTAAAGAAAAGCAGTGCAGTATATGGACATGTAAACTGACATGGCTGTATGCAGTAAAGAAAAGCAGTGCAGTATATGGACATGTAAACTGACATGGCTGTATGCAGTAAAGAAAAGCAGTGCAGTATATGGACATGTAAACTGACATGGCTGTATGCAGTAAAGAAAAGCAGTGCAGTATATCGACATGTAAAATGACATGGCTGTATGCAGTAAAGAAAAGCAGTGCAGTATATGGACATGGAAACTGACATGGCTGTATGCAGTAACGAAAAGCAGTGCAGTATATAGACATGTATTGTTAACTGGCATGGCTGTATGCAGTAAAGAAAAGCAGTGCAGTATATGGACATGTATTGTAAACTGACATGGCTGTATGCAGTAAAGAAAAGCAGTGCAGTATATGGACATGTAAACTGACATGGCTGTATGCAGTAAAGAAAAGCAGTGCAGTATATGTACATGCATAACGCCAGAGATGTACGTGTATGTGGTGCAAGGCAGACAAAGACATGGCTACGGACCCACGGCCGCGAGCAAAACTCACATGAACAGCCTTGTTTGCTTCAAGCTTCGTCTGCCGTCTTGAGGAAGATACAGAGAGTGGACAGTGCCGGGCACCGCATTTATAGATATACTAGCCGCTTCGCGGCCAGGCAATGCGCAAAGCGTCAAAGCCACATACAAAGCCAAATTCTTCAGCCACCATTTTGTTTATCTCATTACGTAACCATAACCAAAAATGTGTTCACAGATCTTCATCATTTGACTTTACCTACTCATACACCAAATTTCGGTCAAATCGGAGCACTCTGAGTTTTCGGCGGCCATCTTGTTTGTGCCCACTTCCGGTTACCATGGCGACACCTTTTTTAACCCCACCATGACCTTAACCCAGCCCACATCTAACCCCATACCAAGTTTTAAGTCGATGGGAACTCCTGTGTCTCAGGCGGCTTCGCCGCCTTCGACACAGTCGTCCATTGTTTACTCTGCCGCCATTTTGTTTTTCTCGTGACGTAACCATGGTAACCGAAATATTTGTTCACAGATCTTCATCATTTGACTTGACCAACCCACACACCAAACTTTGGTCAAATCGGAGCACTTTGAGTTTTCGGCGGCCATCTTGTTTGTGCCCACTTCCGGTTACCATGGCAACGCCATTTTTTTAAACCCCACCATGACCTGACCCTGGCCCACATCTAATCCCATTCCAAGTTTTAAGTCGATGGGAACTCCTGTGTCTCAGGCGGCTTCGCCGCCTTCGACACAGTCGTCCAAATTCTTCAGCCACCATCTTGTTTTTCTCGTGACGTAACCATGACAACCAAAAAATTATTGCGCAGATCTTCATCATTCGACTGTACCTACCCACACACCAAATTTCGGTCAAATCGGAGCACTTTGAGTTTTCGGTGGCCATCTTGTTTGTGCCCACTTCCGGTTACCATGGCAACTCCATTTTTTTAACCCCACCCTGACCTGACCCCGGCCAACACCTAACCCTACACCAAGTTTCACCTACCCACACACCAAATTTCGGTCAAATCGGAGCACTTTGAGTTTTGGCGGCCATCTTGTTTGTGCCCACTTCCGGTTACCATGGCAACACCATTTTTTAATCCCACCATGACCTGACCCCGGCCCACACCTAACCCATACCAAGTTTTAAGTCGATGGGAACTCCTGTGTCTCAGGCGGCTTCGCCGCCTTCGACACAGTCGTCCAAATTCTTCAGCCGCCATCTTGTTTTTCTCGTCACGTAACCATGACAACCATTAATTTCTTTCACAGATCTTCATCATTCGATTGTACCTACCTACACATCAAATTTCGGTCAAATCGGAGCACTTTGAGTTTTCGGCGGCCATCTTGTTTGTGCCCACTTCCGGTTACCATGGCAACACCATTTTTTTAACCCCACGTTGACCTGACCCCGGTCCACACCTAACCCCATACCAAGTTTCAAGTCGATCGGAATAAAACTGTGGAAACGTATGAGTGTCACACACACACACACACAGACACACAGACACACACACAGACAGACAGCGAAAATATATATAGAGATATATATATATATATATATATATATATATATATATATATATATATATATATATATATATATATATATATATATATATATATATAACTCAAACGGTTTCGTGTCTGTGTATCTATCTGGGGATCTATACATCCAGTCTATGCGCTCGGCCGCCGTGCATGGACCTCCGCGAAATTTGGCATGTCGCTCCCCCATGACTTGGTGGGGGTAGTCGTCGCGTTTTGGAAGGCGTACCTCTGACCGTTCCGGAGATATTCACTCTGGAACTTTTTAGTCATGGGACTGTTGAGGGAAAAGGGAAGCAACTCGGCTCCAACGTGTGCCTCGTGATGCACGAGGTTTTACGGGTCCGAGCTCGCTCATCTCATCACGCGTTGATGTTTGGTGAATGTGAAGGGGGGGGGGGGGGGGGTTAGGCCGGGGGGGGGGGTGGTGGTGAGGCCGGGGGGGGATGTGGGAGACCGGGGGGTGAGACGGGGGGGGATACCGGGGTGGGGGTTGGGGAGGTGGGCAGTATCTATGGTACGGTTATTTAGGGGGAAAGGGAAATGGAAAAGGTGGAGACTGGAAAAGGTGGAGACGGAAAAAGGTGGAGACGGGTAAACCATCTAGTACAATATACACAGCGCTTGCCGCCCAGGTCAAGTAAGGCGAAGCAGCTCAGCGGGAAAGGCGGATCGAAAGAGGTGGGTATTTAGAGCACTTTTGAACTGGGGCAGAGTGTCAGAATGACGGACTGAGAGAGGGAGATTATTCCCGGTTACATGTCCAATATAGGAGAACGCACGCTGTCCTTGAGTTTTCTTATTACGGCGGGGGACCTTAAGCATTCTAGAGTCAGCAGCTGCGCATAGTGATCTGGAGAGCGTGTAGACTGCAATAATTTCTGTAAGAGCGTGTTTTGCGGTGTTGTCGATGGCCTTGAAGAACAAAGTAGCAAGTTTATAATCTATCCTCTGAGACGAATCCGGATGGAGGTATTTTTCTTTAAAGATGAAAGTGACAGGCTCGTGAAATGAATAGCTTTGGGTTGCGAATGCACGTATTGGCTTGTGTTTTTACGTTTGACCGTGTGTAGCCCGAAGCGTTTGCTGTTAACACTGTAACAGAATCAAGGCCAACTTCAACTCTTGCCGTAACAGTTTGAACATCTCTGAACTAGCTGGGCTGCATGGCGAATGTGAAACGTGAGGAAAGAGCTTGAGCGTTCTCAAGTCAAGGGTACCAGTGCTGCAGGACGTTTTTTGTCCAACAGATTTCTTGACAATCACAATGCCTGCTTTTCTCCCACGCATCCTTTGCCTGTCTTCCTTTCACTGCTGAGCCTTAGAAGTTCTCTTTGGTTTTGCGTTCCTCTTCCTTCGTCTTTTTCTGCGGATTCGAAATAAGGAAAGACCTACCACGTCTCCCTATGCGATTCGTAAGAGGCGAATGAGTGAGGAATTCGGCACTTGACTTGCCCTTACTCTAGCCATCTCCAAAGGTTGTTCGTGGTCAATGGCCTAAGCTTACAAATGTTTATTGGCTGTAAACATGTCTTCCTTCCTTCCTTCCTTCCTTCCTTCCTTCCTCCTTCCTTCCTTCTTCCTTTCTTCCGTCTTCCTTCCTTCCCTCCTTCCTCCCTCCTTTCTTCCTTCCTTTCTTTCTTCCTCCTTCCTTCCTACATTCCTTCCTCACTACCTTTCTTCCTTCCTCTTTCCTTCCTACCTTCCTTTCTTCCTCCTTCCTTCTTTCTTCCTTCTTTCTTTCTTCCTTCCTTCCTTCTTCCTTCCTTCCTTCCTTCTTCCTTCCTTCCTTCATTCCTTCCTTCTTCCTTCCTTCTTACTTCCTTCTTCCTTCCTTCCTTCCTCCTTCCTTCCTTCCTTCCTTCTTCCTTCCTTCCTTCTTCCTCCCTTCCTTCCTTCCTCCTTCTAACCTTCTTCCTTCCTCCTTCCTTCCTTCCTTCTTCCTTCATTCTTCTTTCCTTCTTCCTTCCTTCTTCCTTCCTTCCTTTCTTCCTTCCTTCTTCAGTCATTACTTCTTCCTTCCTTCTTCCTCCTTCCTTCCTTCTTCTGTCCTTCCTTCCTTCTTCATTCCTTCTTCCTTCCTCCCTCCTTCCCTCCTCCTTCCATCTTCTTCCTTCCCTCCTTCTTCCATCTTCTTTCTTCCTTCCTTCTTCCTTCCTCCTTCCTGCCTCCCTCCTTCCCTCCTCCTTCCTTCTTCTTCCTTCCTTCCTTCTTCCTTCTTTCTTTCTTCCGTCATTCCTTCCTTCCTTCCTCCTTCCTTTCTTCCTTCCTTCCTCCTTCCTTCCTCCTTCCTTTCTCCTTCCTTCCTCCCTCCTCCCCTCCTCCTTCCTTCCTTCCTTCCTTCTTCCTTCCTTCCTTCCTTCCTCCTTCCTTCCTACCTTCTTCCTTCCTTTCTTCCTTCTTCCAGCCTCCTTCCTTTCTCCCTCCTTCCCTTTTTCCTTCCTTCTTCCTTCCTCCTTCCTTCCCTCCTCCTTCCTTCCCTCCTCCTTCCTTCCCTCCTCCTTCCTTCCTTCCTTCTTCCTTCCTTCCTTCTTCTGTCATTCCTTCCTTCCTTCCTTCCTTCTTCCTCCTTCCTTCCTTCCTTCCTTCCTTCCTTCTTCCTTCCATCCTTCTTCCTTCCTCCTTCCTTCCTCTCTCTTTCCCTCCTCCTTCCTTCTTCCTTCCTTCCTTCCTCCTTCCTTCCTCTCTCCTTCCTTCCCTCCTCCTTCCTTCTTCCTTCCTTCCTTCCTTCTTCCTTCCTTCCTTCTTCAGTCAGTCCTTCCTTCCTTCCTTCCTTCTTCCTTCTTACTTCCTTCATTTATTCCTTCCTTCCTCCTTTCTTCCTCCCTCCTTCCCTCATCCTTCCTTCCTTCCTCCTTCCTCCTTCCTTCCTCCTTCCTCCTTCCTTCCTTTCTTTCTTCCTTCTTCCTTCCTTCCTTCCTTCTTCCTTCCTCCTTCCTTCCTCCCTCCTTCCCTCATGCCTTCCTTTTTCCTTCCTCCTTTCTTCCTCCCTCCTTCCCTCCTCCTTCCTTCTCTTCTCCTTCCTTCTTTCCCTCCTTCTTCCTTCCTCCTTCCTTCCTTGTTCCTTCCTTCCTTCCTTCTTCCTCCCTTCTTCCCTCTTCCTTCCTTCCCTCCTTCCTTCCTTCTTCCTTTCTCCTTCCTTCCTTCCTCTCTCCTTCCCTCTTCCTTCCTTCCCTCCTCCTTCCTTCCTTCCTTCCTTCCTCCATTCTTCCTTCCTTCCTTCTTCCTTCCTTCCTTCCTTCCTCCTTCCTTCCTTCCTCCTTCCTTCCTCCCTCCTTCCTTCTTCCTTCCTTCTTCCTTCCTCCTTCCTTCCTCCCCCCTTCCCTCTTCCTTCCTTCCCCCATCCTTCCTTCCATCCTTCCTTCCTTCTTCCTTCCTCCTTCCTTCCTCCTTCCTTCCTCATTCCTTCCTCCCTCCTTCCTTCTTTCTTTCTTCCTACCTTCCTTCCTCACTATCTTCCTTCCTTCCTCACTTCCTTCCTTCCTTATTCCTCCTACCTTCCTTCCTTCCTTCCTTCTTCCTTTCTTCCTTCCTTCTTCCTTTATCCTTCCTTCCTCTCTCCTTCTCCTTCCTTCCTTCCTCACTACCTTCCTTCCTTCCTCCTTCCTCCTTCCTTCCTACCTTCCATCCTCACTACCTTCCTTTCTTCCTGTCTGTCTGGCTGTCTTCTGCCTGCTACGGTGTTGCTTGATCAACATATCTTTCACAAAGCAGCCTATGTTGATCTGTAAGTGCCTCATGTGCTGACAATGATAATATTTCCAGTGCCATCTCCTTCAGTCTTTGCTAATGGACATGTCATTCTCCCTAAGAGAAATTGTTCCTGGCTCAATAAATAAAGCCAGGTCGATGTAGTTCCTAAATACAAACGCCTCTTAGAAAGACTAGTGTATGTATTTGGCAAATGGAATTGCACGTTTTCTCATGTCAGAAATATACTCTTCCTTTGTGAATGTTTGTGACCTGGGCAAGTCGTATATATTTCATTAAGGCAGCTTGAACTAACGGTTTTAGCAGTTGTTTTAGAGAAGTGTTGTCGCGGTCCCGGCAGTACACTCAAACATTTAAAAAATAACGATTTTGTAGATTAAATTTGTTTTTCAATTATCTTGAAAATAAATGCATTTATGTGGAAATACTGAGACGACAGAATTCCTACAAAGCGTTCCACCCTTCGTGTTTCAATAAGGGTGCGTCTGCTCTCACGTGGAGGTCGTGCATCAGTTGCATCATTGCTTTTTTGTTTCTTTCTTTTTCTGATGTATCTTTCTTCTTTCCATCCTTTTTTCTCTCTTTCTTTCGTACTTTCCTTCCTCCTTCCTTTTTTCCAAGTAGCCAAGTGAACTGCAGCGGAGTGACTTACGCGAATGATTAGTATGACTCACTTGGTTACCCTGGAGCACCACGTTTTGAGGTCAAAAACTCCTCCACCCACACACGCTCTATAATCCCGACCCTTCAGCCACCACCTTCCACCAACTAGCCTTCATTACAGCAGCTCTACACCACCTCACTCAGCCCCCACCCCACCCCACCCTCATCGTCACCACCACTCCCTCCAAGACTGCACACGACGAGGTTCTTGTGTGTTGTTCTGGCAACGGCCAGAGACCATCTGTCTCGGTGGACGCTGGCTTCGATCCTTCCCCGAGAACCGCGTTTGCTTTGCGCGATTTCCTACACCTCTCCATCATAACTGAGCACGGTAATCCTGGGCAAATCCGGTCCTGCGATAAATTTCGTGGGTGAAAATGACATTTTGTTTCCCCCATGATCTAGGAAGGACGGTGTTGTCTGCTTGAGGAAACAGTTTTCTGCACTGGAGGTTTGGACAAATGATCCCGTATGCAAAATATACTATCTCTCTTCTTGACGAAATAACCCTCAGCGAGTCCGTTTCCCCGTAATTTCCTTATTCTTGAGCAACTCTTCTATTTGTACTTCTGTTCCATCTTTTCGTCTCATTCCTTGTTCTCGTTTTTCTTCCCCCTTCCCTACAACTATTTGTGCTTCAGTTCCGTTTTCCATGTATCACTTACGTTGTTTTGTTGTGGGTTTTTTTTCTTGCCCGTTCTTATACTGTCCAATAAGCCTTCGTCGCTGTGTGCATTTGACTATCAATTTGTTCTCTCAATGTTTTGAGAGCGATGCTTCTTTGGGCATCGTTGAGGATTGCCTCCAGACCGTGCTCAGTGCACTTCTGCAGAGTGCAGGCATTGGCTGGGTGAATGCTGGCGCCTCAGTGTCGTCTATCGACCTCTTGCAGATGACCTTTGATCTCACATCAAATGTTTCTACCAAGTTTCTGACAGCAGAGGACGTAGCGTGCAGACTTTCTATCCCCTGCATGCCTCAGGTTACATCACTTTTATGGCGAGGAGCTGAGCGCTATTATTCACACGCTTTTCGTAACGTTAGCTGGACTCTGCAGTATACTCATGTATTGGCATGCCTGCCATATTTAGGTGCCGGATGTAATTAGCATGAATGTACTTCATTGCCAGGAGGAGTTTATTGTGTACAAGATGGCTCTGATTAACTTTAATTGAGAGGGTGTCTAGGGGAACACACTGCTATCTTGTAACATTCACTCATCTTTCCTGCTGTCAAGGATGAACAGGACAACAGAGAAAATGAGAGAAGACACCCGAATATCAAATGACTTTAATAATAATTTAAAATAGAGGCAATGGTTGGTAAATCAACATGAACAAGAAATATTTATTCAATCCTAATTTAGCCAGCCAGCCTTTACTGCAAGATAAAACTTATCTGGAAGTAGAGTTCACGTGAGTCCTCTGGTTGGAAGAATGCTGAAGGGGTCAGAACCGTTGACCCTGATGGTTGTTCTTCAAAAGGTTATGCTTTTGGCGCTGGGGAGGGAACGACTGACAGAAGGAGTGGGTCCTGGGAGAAGGGAGGGTTGGAGCAGCAGCATCCCTCCTCTCATCCTCCTGGGTCATCAAAGGAGGCCAGGGGGATAGAGCTGAAGTCGATGAGAGGTAGAGAGCATATGTCACCCGTCCTTCCTCCCATATCGGCATGATCTCTTCACAGGTGATTCCACTCCACGCCAGGAGCCGGAGGGTAGAGAGTGCCAGCCACTAGTGTGACGATTCAATCCTCAGTCTCCAGCAAGAGTTGTGTCCGATATGAGGGCTCAGACGCTCAGTCCTTGAAGCAAATCACCTCAGTCTGAGATCGGGGATCTTTTCAATCCAGTCAGTCTGTCTATTGCGTCCAACACACAAACTCTAAGGAGACAGTCTTGCAACTGACAAAATGACGCAGTCAAGCACTGTATGACGTAATTAATGTCAAGGTTTCTCGTACTGGAAGCTTATTCTAACCTGGTGTCTTTATTTGAAACTGTCCACTGTTTCATCACGTGGCTTCACCACAGCAAACTACTTTCAAGGCATGGCTGGATTTCTAATAACTAAATTTTATTTGAAGCCTGGCTAGCTTCTACATTCTTAAGTGGTTATTATTTAACACATGCATTTACTTACAACTCATAACAGTAGTATTACAGTTCATCATCTGGCAACTCACTCGAAAAGAGGGAGAAAGGATCACTTCAATGTACACACGAGTAAATCCGTCACCTTGATTTCTCATAATGTACCATTTTTAATAATGCGGAAAGGATGAACCGTCACAATGCACTTCGGCCAGTTGCCCAATGGGACTTTGCCCTGAATAATACTCGATGCGTCCGTCACTTTGTCCAGAGCTGTCCATCTTATCTCGTGGTTGAAGCCTCGCCAAACTCATCTGCAGGTGCGCTGACCAATTCTATTTTCAATCTCGTTGTTTTACACGTGTG
>JAWQFJ010004522.1:70000-72500 GCA_034096865.1 Theodoxus fluviatilis | reverse complement strand
AATTTCATATTCAAAAATGAATAATTAGTGCCAAAATGAAATGAGTGCGAGATTTGTGATTTAATCTTTCGAAAAATCTAATCATTTGAAATAGTGGCGAAGACAAAAAAAAGAACAAACGAGAGAATATTAATGAACTGAATTTTATTGTTCAGGCCCGACTTTACACCCGAAGGAGAAAACAATTTGGAATAGATTTGTCTGCAAAGGTCAAATGTTTGTTAGCACACCTGAGGAACAGATTACTCAAACTAGTAGCGAAAAGTCACGTGATGTGTATCCCCATCTTTTAGACTACATGAATATTTTTCAGAATCTCTAATGTAATAACCATCACGAAGCAACATTGAAGTCCATTCTTTTGTTGAGTGTAAGTTGTTGACTGTTAGTCTCATTTTATCGACCAAGAAAACCTACATTACTTCAATGGAAAATGACCTTCACGCCAAAGTTTAAAAAACGCGGAAAATCGACGAAGACAATATCTTGTTTTTTCTTTGCAAATGGAAAAAAGAATCTGTAACTGAGGAACTTTGTCGAAGAAAAAGTGAACGATTTTTGAAATGCCTCGATGGGAAAAAAACCTTTTTGTTGGAACTTATGTCTGCGCTCTCCAGCAGCCGAGTCTGTGCAGCACCAAAGCGCAGTATCAATCATTTCGCCCACGTGCCGCGCGAGGCTGATTAAGGGCAGTCAAACTCACTCGTCAGGAACGAAATCAATCTCTCCTTTCTTTGGATCAAGGAGCTGTTGTCGTGACCTCACTCAGGTGGAAATATATCGTGAAAGGACTGCAGCGATCTCACCTTGGGCAGCTGGGACGCCCTGTTGATTATTATCAGACGGCCTCGAATTGGCTGTCATGGCTGCGAAAGAGATTAAAGTCTTCCTTTTGAACTGGGCAACCGGAGTTCTCTGCAACATCGTGTGCACAAAACCGGGATCTTCACGGCATGAGGAGAAAGAAAGAATTGCTGGGACCAAGGTGCGGGTGGGGTGGGCGTGGATGGAATAGAATGGGTAGGTGTTGGTTGGGCTGGATAAGTCGGGTGGAATGAGGATGGTCAGGGTCGTGTGACTGCAGGTAAGACGACATGAGTCGGGAAAAAGAGATGGACGGAGTGAGTACATGAGTTAAAGGGTGGGGTGAAGTGTGAATTGTAAATGCGTTGATTTAATTAGGGAGAGGGAGAAATATGAAAGTTGTGGTGGTAATGGGGTTAGTTCAAGTGGAAGTGGAAATACATGGTGAGATGGGAATGAAATCGGAGTGCTTTGGAGGGCGGGGGGGGAGGGGGCGGAGGGACGGGAGGGGAGGAGGAGAAGGGGAGAGGAAGCAGAGGGAGAGAACTGTGTGGGGACGGGCGAAGGCTGCAGTGCAGTACAGACTGGGAGTCTGTAATTGACACGGACGTGGGCGTGGCGCTTGATACATCGTGGAACACGCGATTCCGGGGCCGCCAGGTCGTGGTCCATCTAGCCAGGACGACTTGGGTCCTTCTGTCTGTCTCGTCCCGCCCCGGACACAGCCCCCCATTACAGGGCTGCAGAGGCTGGGGTGAGATCGAGACGAGTAGGATGCCCCCAAAATGGCTGCCCCCTTGCTCAGAAATGGCATTCGGCGTGTCTGCGGCTGTGGAATTGACTTTTTCCCAAGCTCTGCCGAGCGCGCCTCCCAGATCTATCAAGTTTATCTTGTCTCATCAATCAGATGTGTCTCGGACTGGAAATCTACATTTTTGTTTATTTGCCGGTGTCAGAGGAGGGGTGTGCGTCACGGCCGCTTCCGAATGGCGGTCTGGCTGAAAGCTTTTCTCCAACAGCGACTACTGGACGCCAGTTTGGACATGTCTCTCTAAACTCCACCCCACCCCCACCCCCTATTTTCCCCACCCTAAATTTTCCTTTCGCCCTCCTCTCCCCCATCCTTACACTTCCCCAGCCTTCCCCTATTTCTTCATCCACCCCACTACCTACCCCCACCCCACACAACAGCCTCTCAGTCTGTTTTACCTTCCTTCACTCTTACTATCCTTTGCTTTTCTTCCCCCTATAATCCACACCTTTCTTCTTTCGAATGTCCTGATTTTTTTCTCCTCAGCTGTCTCCGTGGAAGATCTTTCCACCCATTTTCTCCATTGACGTCCTTTCCGGAGTGGTGTGCCCTCTGTGACAATGCAAATTTCGCAGCCGTCCCCTCTTCCCCCTTCTTTTCGTCTCCCTCTTTCCCGGCTACCCAGAAAGCATGAAAGGCGCGAGTTGAGGTTTTTGAAGAGCTTCCATGGTCTTTGACAGGGAGCCGTCTCCTTTCAAGGAAGGCTCCAGCACGATACTTGGCAATGACGTGGCGGCCATTTTGGACGGAGGTCTCGCCAAGGAGAGCAGGCTGGCTTCTCTTTCCATCGACTTCTCCATTTTCCTTGTGTGCCCGCGCCGCCCTGGTCCTCCATTTTGAAATATCCCTTTGCTGTCCATGTTGGGATTGACTCCTGCTTACTTC
>JAWQFJ010004522.1:0-60000 GCA_034096865.1 Theodoxus fluviatilis | reverse complement strand
TTGTCACAAGGAAACGACCCGACTGAACCCGCTTTCTCGATCTTGACCTGAACGCGAGACTTCAGGAGTTGGATGACCTTTGCCCTGTATGACGACTGTGACGTTGAGTCTTGGGGACTGTGGGGGCCCCAGGGGGCGCGCGTGTCGTGCAGGGCCGCCATGATAACTTGTGTTTCCAGCGCTGCCAGTTCCTGCGGCCATCTTGGGCCTCGCTTCAGTCCCACGCCTGGGAACCGCGGCGCGCCAATTGCAAGGGCGGGAATGAACTCGTAATCTCACTTCATCCCGCCCTGGCTCAGCCCCCGTGTTCGGGGATCTCCGCTTTCCCCGGTCTCCCCGCCCGGCTCCGATGATGACGTTCGGCCTGGCTGAGATCGATGCGTCTTACAACCTTGTTTTTGAAAGCGACCCCCCTCCCCCTGATGAGCTCATCTCCGCCAGGGAGCGCAGTTAGTCCGCAGTTGCTTCCCTTGGGATGGGTATTTGTGTCCCCGTGATTTGTTCCCGGCTTGAAAGGATTGCGGGTTCGCGGAAAAGAGGTTTTGTTTCCTTCCGCGGTAGCGGGTCCTGGCCATGCCGTGCGTGTTCCCTAGTCCCGGTTTGGGTTTGCATGTGGAGCTGTGGCCTATTGTTTCGTACGATTTTCCTTGGGATTTGTCTCGCGTGGCATTAAAGATGCGTTACGTCATTGTGTCGGGAGTGGAAGCTTTTATGACCTCTGTTTCAAGGCGTCGTACTGTTTTTTTACCTCGTACATATGTCGTCTGAATTAAGCTGTCACGCAGTGCATGTTTAAACAGAGACCACTCTAACATTATCTCGATTGCTTTTCATCTTGGCAAAATGGATGAAGTTCTGCATCTTTGGAAGATAATGATTAAGGACGTCAGATGTGTTGCTGCTGATGATGTTGGTGGCCTTGGCTGTGCCGGTCCGTCTGAGAGTTTTCTGTGCGTGGAGGTTGGGGCAGTGATGGACACGGAGCACTGCGGTGTAGGGACGTAGGTGTTGTTCATTGTGGAGGAGAGGAGTACGAAGGAGCACATGCGATAATTTTATTTCCACGGGACTAATTACTTATGCTTGCAATGAAATGACATTAAAGTCTCGGAAGTCGGGTGTTGGAATATGTGTTACAGATGATCACCGAGACACGTGGGTCGATATTTAGGACTCACCTAATTAGCCGGTGTTGTGATGGAATCCTTGCAGCTTGCTGTTGTTGAAAATACTCCTCCTCCTCTTCATTTTCCTCCTCTTCATTCTCCTCCTCCTCTTCAATCTCCTCCTCCTCCCCCACCTCCTCCTCTGCCTCCTCCTCCTCTTCCTCCTCCTCCTTCTCCTCTTCCTCCTCCTCCTCCTCCTCCTCCTCCTCCTCCTCTTCCTCCTCCTCCTCCTCCTCCTCCTCCTGCTGCTCCTTCTCCTCCTCCTCCTCTTCCTCCTCCTCCTCTTCCTCCTCCTCCTCCTCCTCCTCCTCCTCCTCCTCCTCCTCCTCCTCCTCCTCCTCCTCCTCCTGCTCCTCCTCCTCCTGCTCCTCCTGCTCCTCCTCCTCCTCCTCCTCTCCTCCTCCTCCTCCTCCTCCTCCTCCTCCTCCTCCTCCTCCTCCTCCTCTCTTCATTCTTCTCCTCCTCCTCTTCATTCTCCTTCTCCTCTTCATTCTCCTCCTCCTCCTCCTTCTCCTCCCCCTCCTCTTCCTTCTCCTCCTCATCCTCCTTCTCCTCCTTCTTCTCTTCCTCGACCACCATCACTACCACCACCACCGCCATCACCACCACCACCTGCTGCAGCTGCTGCCGCTGCAGCTGCTACCTTTACTGACTAGACAACTGATAAACCCCGAGCTATGTGCTATCATTTCTTAACCGTATCTGTAAAAAGTTTACAATCGATTTAAGAAGGGGTTATAGTTCACTCAACGTCGTCACAAGCCATTCGAGGATTTACCATCTTAGCCGCTGTTGCAAATAACCTCGAGACAGTGAGGGGGTTTGCACCGAGGATCTTTCCTACGGCTTGCCACACAGAGGCGATGGGAGGGCGACCACCAGTGAGGGCACAGTTGCTTCTCTATAGCGGGGGTCTTTAGTCTCTATGGCGAGGGTCTTTAGTCTCTATGGCGGGGGTCTGTAGTCTCTATGGCGGGGGTCTTTAGTCTATATGGCGAGGGTCTTTAGTCTCTATTGCGGGGGTCTGTAGTCTCTATGGCGGGGGTCTTTAGTCTCTATGGCGGGGTCTTTAGGCTCTATGGCGGGGTTTTTTAAGCTCTATGGCGGGGATCTTTAGGCTCCATGGCGGGGGTCTTTAAGCTCTATGGGGAGGGTCTTTGGGCTCTATGGCAGGGGTCTTTAGGCTGTATGGCGGGGGTCTTTAGGCTCTATGGCGGGGGTCTTTAGGCTCTATGGCGGGGGTCTTTAGGCTCCATGGCGGGGGTCTTTAAGCTCTATGGGGAGGGTCTTTATTCTCTATGGCGGAGGTCTGTAGTATCTATGGCGGGGGTCTTTAGTCTCTATGGCGAGGGTCTTTAGGCTCTATGGCGGAGGGCTGTAGTATCTCTGGCGGGGGTCTTTAGTCTCTATGGCGAGGTTCTTTAGGCTCTACGGCGGGGGTCTTTAGTCTCTATGACGAGGGTCTTTAGGCTCTATAATGGGAGGATCTTTAGTATCTATGGCGGGGGTCTTTAGGCTCTATGGCGGGGGTCTGTAATATCTATGGTGAGGGTCTTTAGGCTCTATGGTGGGGGTCTTTATGCTTTATGGCGGGGGTCTTTAGGTTCTATGGCGGGATTCTTTAGGCTCTATCGCGGGGGTCTTTAGGCTGTATGGCGGGGGTCTTTAGGCTCTATGGCGGGGGTCTTTAGTCTCTATGGCGGGGGTCTTTAGTCTCTATGGCGGGGGTCTTTAGGCTCTATGGCGGAGGTCTTTAGTCTCTATTATTGCGGGAGTCTTTAGTACATATGGCGGGGGTCTTTAGGCTCTATGGCGGGGAGTCTTTAGTCTCTATGGCGGGGGTCTTTAGTCTCTATGGTGGGGGCCTTTAGTCTCTATTATGGCGGGGGTCTTTAGGCTCTATGGCGGGGGTCTTTAGTCTCTATGGCGGGGGTCTTTAGGCTCTATGGCGGGGATCTTTAGGCTCTATGGCGGGGGCCCTTAGGCTCTATGGCGAGGGTCTGTAGTATCAATGGCGGGGGTTTTTAGGCTGTATGGGGGGTGTCTTTGGGCTCTATGGCGGGAGTCTTTAGGCTCTATGGCGAGGGTCTGTAGTATCAATGGCGGGGGTTTTTTGGCTCTATGGCGGGTGTCTTTAGGCTCTATGGCGGGAGTCTTTAGGCTCTATGGCGGGGGTCTTTAGGCTCTATGGCGGGGGTCTTTAGGCTCTATGTGGCTAATTACTCGCCGCGGGGAGACCCAAACACACCGGGGGCACTGTCCGGGAGGGTCAAGCTAAAACTCGTTCATGGCTCGACCTTGCTATTCCCAGCACCTCCTCCTGTCCCGGCCTTCGCTTCGCTTGGTCTGCCTGCATGCCTGCACAAATAGCCAGGGCCCAAAGGTACAGGCAGGGGAAATGACCCGGCCTGGCTGCCTGGGTTCGGGTCTCCCCCTGACGTGACCGTCTTTGTTGTGTTGGGCGCCAGACAGTTTGCCAGTCTCGTCCGCTGTTGGTTTTGGAGGTAGCTCGTGACAAGTGCGATGTCCGACTAATTTCGGAGCACTTCTATTCCTGGGTCTGGTTTGATACTGTTTCTCTCTGTCTTCCATCTAGCTCTAGGCCCTCTTCCAGTCTGCGCCAAAGGCGTCCGCGACCTTCCTCCAATGGGCGCTACTTAAGCAGAGAAGGGGAATTGTGCGGGAGAATGGAATCGAGGCTGCTTCACCCTCGGGCTATGTGAGGCAGCGAAAAAGAACTCTTCCGTGCGCGAGCTTTATGTAAAGGCTATATTGAATCGGACGCACAGGTTTCAAAGCAGTAATGCGATATGATAATGTACTCTCGAATATAATCTGGCTTATCTAGTCCATTCATTCGCTTCTGTGTCACAATGCATTCGTCCAGGCATTTTCATTACGCACGTCAGTTGTTAAATTGCTGAGATCGTTGTTCCAGAAATTGGATCTGTCAGTTCGAGAAGTGTATTGTGATACTCCACCCTCACTGATTAACTCTTTACAAGATGTTACCGATCTCCTGTTAGATATTCTGTTACTGAGATGCATTATTTTGTCCTTCACTGCCTTGATCAAGATGCATTTGGTATTCGTGAAGATCGTAGAACAATTACAAAAACCATTATCTCTTGATTTGCAAATTGCGA
The DNA here is from genome assembly GCA_034096865.1 of Theodoxus fluviatilis. NCBI lineage: Eukaryota > Metazoa > Mollusca > Gastropoda > Cycloneritida > Neritidae > Theodoxus > Theodoxus fluviatilis. The sequence goes on along the minus strand of JAWQFJ010004522.1, from coordinate 55,688 downwards.
AAATAAGTATGTTTCACATATCGAAAGGCGACTGTCGTTTTTTCTCCTGTCCTACATCAAAACTCCCCTGACTTTTTCTCTGTCCGTCTTTTCTCTCCTACCGACTTTCTCCACTATCTCCTGTCTGTCTGTGTGTTTTTCTGTGTCTGTGTCTGTCTGTCAGTGTATGCGCGCGCGCGTGTGTGCGTGTGTGTGTGTGTGTGTGTGTGTGTGTGTCTGTGTCTGTCTGTATGTGTGTGTGCGTCTGTCTGTCTGTCTGTCTGTCTGTCTGTCTGTCTGTCTGTCTGTCTCTGTCTGTCTGTCTGTCTGTCTGTCTGTCTGTCTGTCTGTCTGTCTGTCTATCTGCCTGCCTGCCTGCCTGCCTGCCTGCCTGTCCGTCCGTCCGTCCGTCCGTCCGTCCGTCCTTCCTTCCTGTCTGTCTGTCTGTCTGTCTGTCTGTCTGTCTGTCTGTCTGTCTGTCTGTCTGTCTGTGTGTGTGTGTTTGCGTGTGCGTGCGTATCTGCGTGTCCATCTGTGTGACTGTGTGTGAAACTGCCTGTCTGTCTGCTTGCCTTCCTATGCATCCGTCTGTTTGGCTTTGTTTGCATTTGTCTATCTCTCCGTATGAAAATCTACTTGTCTCTCTCTGAATCTAATTCCATATCCTGCAGCGCTTGGATAATACAGTACTAGCAATCCTTCCCTTGCAAAGTATGGATTTTGCTATAATCCTATCCTTTTTCACATTGGATCACCTAAACTCACAACGAATCCTGAACGTCCTTGTACCGGAAACCTTCACTTCTGCGCATGCGTGAAACAGAGAGTTTCACTGAGTCGGTGAGCAGTTCCCTTACTTGTCAGCATCATAGTGGGGTGCTACCCCAAGCTAATGGTTTGCCGAATGACCCGAATCCGTCGGCCCATCCGCTGATCCGGTATTGGGCTTTGAAGGTGGCCCTGCCGAGGCTTCTCTGCATTAGCGGTTTTCCCTGGAACCGCGGCGGGCTGCTGGCCTCAGAGGAGAGGCAGAGTTCTTCCATCTCTCTCGGCAGGTTTTTCCTCGACGCCTTTTTCTCCCCTGTCATCTCAGAGTCTTCTTCTCGCCAATCGAGCGAGCGTCTATTTTCACCCGCGCGATGCGACACTTTGATCCGCGGCGTGGCGTTTGTTTGAGTCGTTGCTTGGTAGCTGCGAAGGATCAAAGGTCGGGGTTGATGGGTCGCGCCTTCCTGTCTGCGCGCTGACTCGTCCTGGTGGTCTGCAAAGGAAGGAGTGTGCAAGGACTTCCTGGGAGGCCGCATTACGAGAGACTGGCAGCACTGAGCTGGCAAAGCGAAGACCTTATCGGAGCCTGCAGGGCTCCGCGCTGGATTTAGCTCCGGATTGTGTCAAAGCTATCTGCGCATCAAAAAACCCTGCATGTCCAAGTGGGTTCTTTAAAAACTTCTATTCTGTAGTGTCTGGCATTGTGTTGAAGGGCTGAGCTCAAGCAGGCTCTGTAGAACTAGACTTTTTTGATTGGGAAGTAGAAGGGGAGCACATGACTTCATCCTCATGACAGTCAGTGCAAGTGGTTTTTGACGTCGAAAAACAGTACAGCTGCAGAGGCAATCACTGAAACAGACTATAGTGATTACGTTGACTAAAATTGACATACCATCACTTTTTCTTTTTATTAATGTAGTTAGGTCGTCATCACTGTAGTCCGTTTCATTGAATACCTTTGTTAACGTATCAGTCTTATGAAACCTGCCTTATTATCTGCGAGCATGCATGGGAAACAATGTTAAAATAGAAAAGACTTTTCGAGAAAAAGTAAAGTAATTACCCCTCTGAGACACGCACATGTTTTCCTGATCTTTACATCAGTGTAAGCAAAAAACCTCCTGTGTGAACATGCCGGTGTGTTTTTTAAATGGAATACGCATGACTAATAGAAGATGATAATGTGGTTGAAATATAACATTTTCTTATGGTTTCCTCTCTGGTTTTATTTTCTGATGCACTTTCACATTTGTTTGTTATGTTTTGCATGCCGCTAATGCATTTCATTGTGTTTGTGTGTATGTGTGTGTGTGTGTGTGTGTGTGTTTGTATGCGTGCGTGTGTGTGTGTGTGTGTGTGTGTGTACACGCATATGTGTGTATATGTGTGTGTCTTTGTGTGTACGTCTGTATGTGTGTGTTTGTGTGCGTGTACGTATGTGTACAAGCGTTTGTACACGAGCGTATGTGTGTAAAAGTGTGTGTCTGTGTGCGTATATGTATGCATGTGTGTCTGTGTGCGTATATGTATGCATGTGTGTCTGTGTGCGTATATGTATACATGTGTGTTTGTGTGCGTATATGTATGCATGTGTGTCTGTGTGCGTATATGTATGCATGTGTGTCTGTGTGCGTATATGTATGCATGTGTGTCTGTGTGCGTATATGTATGCATGTGTGTCTGTGTGCGTATATGTATGCATGTGTGGATAAATGTGTGGAAGTTCTTGTTAATGCAAGTGTTCATGTACGTACCTGTACATGTTTGTGGATGCATGTGTGCGTGTGTTTGTGTATGCGTACATGTGTGTGCGTGTTTGCGCGCGCGCGCGTGTGTGCGTCTGTGTATAATTTTCACATACCATCGTGCATGCATGTGTGCGAGCTGTTGCCGACATCGGTGTGTCTGTTAAATAATAAACACATGCAGACATACACAGTATATCGTATCATATGCCAGAACACGCAACATGTGTTTCCTCGGATCACAAACAGTTGCTTCCAGTTTGCAAGACTCCCATGTAGCTGTGTTCGTTCCAACACTAAAACTCTTGGCACTGCTTTCTTCAACCCATCGTCTGCACGCCGCCCTTTGCACTGTTGTAAGGTGGATGAGGCAGTAGTGTTTCCTTTCCTTTCATAGCACCAGCAGCTGTTTTCTATCAAAACGATGAATTTTGCCTGGCCGTGTGGAAGGGTGTGAATATTTCCCTTTTGAAAGCAGAGGCACCGCTGACCTTTGAGCTTGATTCCAATAAGCATCTCTTTCAAGAGCTTGCTTGGAGACAAAGGGGGGGGGGGGGGGGGGGGGAATGGAAACACGTGTGTAAACGCTGCACTGAGATGCAAGACGACTGTTGTCGACGAAGTCAGTACATGTCAGCTACGCTCATCGTTAGAGCGATGTCTCTCCTCATAAATGTTCACCTCGTGTTATGTAGGAAGTGGGCTAATTGGGTGCTGCTAGTGGCTGAACTGAATTTGCTTCGGGTAAATGGATGTTTTTATCAGTTTTTCTGTAATTTATGGATTGGACTCTCTCTGGTGCATATCGTCCTGCACTTTACTGACAACATTATTAATATGCCTGATAGGCTCTTTACGAGGGAAAAGTCTTCATTGACGTAGATTCACCCGGTTGGATTCCCCCTGTTTTCTATGTGCGATATCATGTGGATAAAGATCTTGATGATAATTTATTAATAACGGAGTGGAGCCGTGTCATAAAAAAATATTGATTATGCTCAAGTTCTCACACACGTACACACACACACGTGTACACACACACACGTACACACACAAACACACACAAACACGCACACACACTTGCAAAATCACACACACATACACACTTGCAAAAACACACACATACACGCATACAAACGCACACATCCACACACACATACACTCACAAAACTCATACACTCACTCTCTCTCTCTCTCTCTCTCTCTCTCTCTCTCTCACACACACACACACACACACACACACACACACACACACATACCCTTCAGCACGATTTACACGCGCAATCGATAGACAAAGTCCCTATGTGTCTCTCTTTCATCCTTCTTGCACTTCCTGAACTTTTGTCTATACGCTTCCGGTGTCAAAGCATACTTCTCCAAGATTGCTCTTTTTATAGCCTCATAGCTACGCTCACTCCTAGGTAACGTGGTATACACCTCTTGAGCTTTTCCCGCCACAGCACTACCCACTATGACATGCCAATGGTCTCTCTTCCACCTCAAACTTTCTGCCTGCTTCTCAAATGCAGCAAAGAATCCTTCCACATTCTTCTCATTGAATGTCGGAACTCCTGTGTACCTTCTCAGATCAATCTCACCATCTCTCTCTCTCCTGACCCTGTCTTTCTCCTCCTGTTCAATGTCCAATCTTTGTTTTCTCTCTTCTTCCTCTATTTTCTTCAATCCCACCTCCCTGTCTACCTCTATCTTCCTCAATTCCACCTCCCTCTCTGCCTCTGTCTCCAATTTCTTTTCTCTTTCATCTGCTTCTATTTTCTTCAATTCCACCTCTACTTCCAATTTTCTCAACTCCCTCTGCAACTCCCTGTCTTTCTCAGCCTTTCTCTCCTCTGCTTCTATCTCCAATTTTCTCAACTCCCTATCTCTGTCTGCTCTCTCATTGTCCAATCTCCGTATTTCCAATTCGTGCTGCCTCTGTCTTTCCTCTTTGTCCTCATCTCTCCTCCTTCCCTTATCTGGATCAGTCACCACCACCTTCCTATCAACATCACTCTCAGTCCGCTTCTCCTCCACGAAGTTAATCAGAGCATCCTGCATAACAATTTTTGAAGCACCTTTAATGACATCTACGCCATACTTCTCAATGGTTAACTCCAAAGTTTGTTTATCTAACCCCAGGATCTCCAACCTAGTTGGCCATTCACCTCCCTCAGCCATGGCGAAAAGTTACTAAGTCCAAACAATCACCAAGAATAGAAAACACTCAGCAAATCTCCAAACAGCACTAACTGCACGATTTCTAATGAACCCAACACCGTCCAGTCGCGTCACTAAGTGGCAGATCACAAGAGCAAAGGTCAGGCCGTGTCACAACAATCACTCACGCCTAATGCCTAATGGATCACGTGCAAAGGGTGAAAATAGCAATGCAGGTCAGGTCACATCACTCACTCAAGACACAATCAATGCAGGTCAAATTTCTAAGTGATAAATATGGCTTCAGAATTTATCTCATAGATTTACAAAAACCTCATATATTACCAATATTCATTCAATTATCCCGAGACGAAAGGCCCCCATAATGTTACAAGTAGTATTAAAAGATTATCAATCTTTTCTTTGGCTCGTTAAATGTCTAGGGTACTTCTTACTACTTGGCACCTTCCAATCAAACATTCACACAAGGATGACGAATGGACGCAAATGATGACTGGGATTCCTACATCAAAGTTCAAATTCAGTTTTAATCAATAATAGACAAATTGGTCATGAGTGATAATTTTGACACAATAATTAATAAGGCATGATGATACTGAAACGCATTGCAAAAATGTAATGAACCCTTCCCCAGAATAAATAATAACTAACGAATGGGCTGCCAAGCCAGATATAAAGCTATACTCACATTTCAGATCTGTCGTGGCGCTCAGCCAATCCGTAGCGAGCTCGCTTTCCAATGAATGGAATTCCACACACACACTATTTGGGAGAGGGGGTTTGGGGATGTCCATTCATGGACGCACTTCACACACACACACGACGAAACTGGAGGTTTGCCTCTGGTGATAAGGCGTTGAGATTTCTCGATTCTCGTAGTGGAGGTTGAGGTGGTGACTTGTACTGAGTCCAGGAGATGTAGGAGTTCCGGCGGGAGTCGCGTGGACAGACGTCCGGTGAGGGCAGTCGAGCAGACGGTGAAAACCTTCTCCGTAGCGGGCAGGACGGCAGGCCAGACGACTTGAAAATGTGACGAGTAGGGGAGCGAGGCAAGAGGCAGTCAGAGTTTCTTCACAGGTGGTTTTCTCAGGAGTTGGAGAAACTTCTAAAGACAATTTCTCCTCACAGGGTGGTCAGGAGATAGTTCACTCAGGAGAGGAAAACGTTGCAAAAACGAAGACTCGTAATACCTTGTACGTTGTCTCTCCCTGCAGTCAGAAATGAGAGCAGTCCTCCATTTCGCCCTTCGTCTATCCATAGACGTTTGAAGAGGGTCACTGGGAGTTAGTCCGTCAGTGGACGAAATTCCATGGGTTTTCACAAATAGTTCAACACGTGAACTCTTTGAGACAGGGCGCCGTCCTAACATGGGCTGTCTCGGTGAAAATTCTGCTACGGGCACGCGTGTGATCCCAAAACACGGGCTTAAATACCACAGCAAAAGTCTGTCTGTGGTTCTCAACCAATCACAACGTTGGAGGATGTCTTGATTCACGATATTATATCAAACGACCAATCAACTGTTCACATAGTCATCCACCTTCCCATTGAACAATAACTGAGTCGTTTCATTAGTCCGTTCTCTGAAAAGTTCACTGCAGATTGGTCAATGGTAAAGTGTGAACCAAGATGAATTTAATATCCTCCCAAACGTTCTGCTAAGTTCGTTTCTGTACTGGAAGGAAAACAAGGTTCACTGTTCGATTTCCCTTCCAAAACTCCATTCATCATATAAATTCCAACATCAACACTAGCTTGGCAGCAATATCAAACTAGGCTATGGCTTGGCAGATAATTCCCAACCCACTATATGATATAACCACAACCAGGAGCAAATGGGAAATATGCGTTTCGTAACACACACATACACACACATACACACACAGACACACACACACACACGCACACATACACACACATACACACACATACACGCACACACACACACTCACAGACACACACACACACACACACTCACACATTTAAGTTACAAACTAATGCACGTTAGCATAAGTGCGATTGTTTGCTGACTGTGATTTATATTGCCCCGTTCACACATAGTTAAAAAGAAGAAATCATACATAATCCAGTCAGAAAAATATTTTTCCAGGAATGATACAGAATGAGTTTGCGCCCATCTAAATCACATCGGGTTACTCAGGGTTAAGTTCCACAAGATGTTCTTCTCCTTTCCACTACAATTAGCTCTCACGATCTGCGCTACATTCAGTATTGTTTCCAAACCTTGTGCAAGTACTGAAACGACCATTATCATTAGGCGAAGCGAGCAAAATTGACGCTAGGTGCAGTGGCGGCGGTTACGCCTAAATTTGATGGATTAGGCGAAACGAATTTAGGCCAAGCGGCGTGTATCCCTGGCGACTAATGGAGTGCACCATTAGTTCTACATGACGCTTTTGGTTAGAACAACAGCTTCCGTGAAAGTTATATGTAGCTCCGTTCATTTGCATCACTTTGGTTCGTGTGTACGCGAGAGCAAACTTGCTAGCTCCAGATGCATTATCTTTTAAAAGAGGTTCGTTCTATGTTTTCCTTTTTCTAACTCGTTTTTACCATGCTGTAACCAGCGGGAAATTCTTACCCACAAGCAAAGCGAACGGTATGAAAGGGCTTACGTTTCCTGTGAAGCATATTATTGATGTAATCGCTTTTAGAAGCACTGCGCATCGTTAAGTTATCTAGTGTCCTTTTAGCAGATGAAAACTACATGTGAACAGTTATGTCAGCATAACTTAATCTTTAGTTTGTGGGTGCACGTTTTGTTTACCGCCTTGCCGTTGTATCATGATGCGTTGATATATAACATAGCAGTCTTCCATTGTGAAAGAGCAAAATCTCATTGCATTGTATTGTTTCCTTGGAAATGTGAAATCATATCCATATCAGCACCTCTCTCTCTCTCTCTCTCTCTCTCTCTCTCTCTCTCTCTCTCTCTCTCTCTTCCTTACTCTCTCTCTCTCTTTCTCTCTTTGTCTCTATCTCTTTCTATTTATTTATCTCTCTCTATGTCTCTCTCTCTCACAAACTCTCTCTTTTTCTTACTCTCTCTCTTTTTCTCTCTCTTTGTCTCTATCTCTCTCTCTCCCGCCCCGCCCCCCCGCCCCTCGCCCTCCCCGCCCCTCGTCCCCACCAAACCTCACCTCCCCCCCGCCCTCCTATTTGCTGCATTACCTTCGTCACTATGACAGATTCTTCTCTTGCTGCTTCAGAGCCAGAATGACGGCCATCTGGGTGTTCACGCGAAAGCAGGTGGCGACACCTTCCAGCTGACCCGCTGACCAACTCCGCTTCTCCGCGCGGTGCCCGTCCACGTCTTCTGCAGGCCACAAGAGCTCCCCTCCTCGTCCTGTTCTCGCACACCAGCAGCCCCAGCCCCAGCGGTCGTCCTCGTCAGAAGCCAGACTGCCCTGCCTCCCTAGGAACAGCACGCGACCTTAGACTGCCCTCAACACCAAAGAAGTGCTGCACGCAGATGATCGTGGATATGTCTTTGCTCTGTCGTGATCCCGGTATCATCCTGAGCTTTTCGAGTCTGGAGTGCAAATGCGCATGAAAAGTCGACTCTGAAATCATATTCACCTTTCTGGCGGTTGGAAGAGGAGTACATTACGAGCAGATCTGAAGTTTCGGTCACTGGTTCTCATGAAATCTAACGACGAATAGGAATTTTCTGTGCTTGTTGTCTTGACAACTAAGGCGATACCTGCGCAAACATGGATTCAATTTTTCGCTAAGGACAGAATGTGTGCACGCTACAATCGCTGCATCATAGCTGCCAGTTGTGCCTGTGTTCTGTCTATGCTACTTTGAGATCGGCAGCTCCCTTAGGAAGCCGTTACATTGACTGCAAAAGGGATGTCAGTTACCTGCTTTTCCACGGTCTGCTGACTGGGTGAGGCCTTTCCGTCTGGGACTGTCCGCTGCTAATTGCTCGCTGCTCGTGATAGTGCGTATTGGAGTTAACTGTAGTGGCATCTCATCTCCACCTCTTGGATCGAAGGAACCGCCGCTTCTCAGACTTTCCGCTGGGCACGGAAGGGATTACTTCCGGCTGACCTGCCCCTCGCTCTCTCCGGTCGGGAACTTTTCATGCGGCCGTCATCGAGGGGACTCGGTTAGGGTGCGTCTCGGACCTCAAGTGCGCTGCGGGAGCAACAGAGCAGGCAAAAAGCGGACTTATCTGCATGCGGGATCTGAGCGGGAAGCCGGAGGCAAGCGTCGTCATGGAAGGGGCCTGAGCCTCGGTCCTTGCTGCCTTGTAGCCAAGCTGACGCCCACCAGGTGTCGCCACAGCTCGGAGTTGCCAGGCCGCTCTCTCGCCCCGGTGCCAGGGCACCACTAGCGGAGGGCTGATGAGGAGGGTAGGCGCTCGAAAGATCCAGCCACAAGGTGGAATGTCAACCACCCCTGCCAGTACCACCGCCGGCATGGATTCCCTCACGCTCAGCGACTTTTGCGCCGCCATCTTGAATGGCACGGCGGCCGGCGGTGACTCCGGCAACGTCACTGGGCTGCCGGGGTCTTTGGTCTTCAACGCGTCCATGTGCAGCGCCCTAGAGGGCAACGGGACCACCACCTCCAATGGGACGGAAGGCGTGGAGGTTGGCAGCTCCACGGTCCACTCTTTGTGGGTCACCATCTTTCTGAGCCTCCTGGTGGCTGTCATCTCCCTGGTGACCATCTTGGGCAACCTGACCGTGCTGCTGTCCTTCTGGATCGAGCGCGCCATTCGCCAGCCCACCAACTACTTCCTGGCGTCGCTGGCAGTGTCGGACCTGCTGATTGGCACCTTCTCCATGCCACTCTTCACACAGTACCTTCTGCTGGGTTCCTGGCCCCTGGGTCCCTGGCTGTGCGACCTGTGGCTGTCCCTGGACTGGACCGTGTGTCTCACCTCGCAGTACACGGTCTTTCTCATCACCATGGACCGCTTTCTCTCCGTCAAGATCCCTGCCAAGTACCGCAACTGGCGGAGCGAGCGGAAGGTCAGTGCTTCCTTCACCAAGTGGCCCTTGAGTTGATTATGCTACGACGTGACAGACCATTACTGTAAACACATGCATAAGACCTTCCTGACGGTTCAAACCAAGTTTTTTCTTCTTCTTTTAGTATGGCTTGAGTGGTAGCGTAATCTTCTTACATTTCTTAAACAAGCCCTATACAATGACGGGAAATTGGCAGCTGTCTCGTCTTGTTCACGAGTCTACAGGAAACGAGAATAGTTTGGATGGTAAGGCAACATTACCTAGATTGCCCGAAGCAAGGGGAAGGGAAGAGGCACCATGGAGGAGAAAACGGGATGTGCAACATAAGAAGCGATAGCTCTCCCACTCTTTTTCACTGTGGGCTAGGGGTAAGAATAGGCCCACCGCTTCTACCGTCGCGATGCATAAAAAGCTAAAAGCTAGGGCCTAGGGAAACGGAGACTTGACTTGATGTTGTTCTAGCCAACTTTAGTGATTGCGTTGTCGATGCCCTTACGTACATGGCTTAAAAATGCTGATAGGTCATAAAAGGTCATTTAAGCTTATTTGCATATCCTACTTTCAGGTGTACGTCATGATTGCCATCACCTGGGTACTTCCAACGGTCGTATTCTTCACGTCCATCATCGGCTGGCAATACTTCGTGGGGATAAGGACAGTCGCAGCCGGAACCTGCGAGGTCCAGTTTATGTCGGATCCGCTTTTCACCTTCCTGTTGACCTTGGGCTACTACTGGATAACGGTGACGGTCATGTGTGTCCTCTACGCTGGCATCTACAGGGTAGGTCTAGCGTGACCCCTACTTGTCACGTGATCCCCATGTGGCATGTGATCCCGCGTGACACATTACCCCCACGTGTCACGCGTTTCTTTGCGAGTATCTGCCTTTCACTGGACGACGTGTTGCATGTGACTGAAGATTCAGTGACCGAGGTGACGTCTTATCGATGGAACGAGAGCGAAAGGCTTTAGTGTAAGCCAGGTCCTGACGCCCCCTGGTGGCCTCCTTAGCTGTCAGGGGCCGCCCTTGGCTGTCTGGGGCCGCCTTTGGCTGTCTGGGGCCGCCCTTGGCTGTCTGGAGCCTCCCTTGGCTGTCTGGGGCCGCGGTTGGCTGCCTGGGGCCGCCCTTGGCTGACTGTGGCCGCCCTTGGCTGACTGTGGCCGCCCTTGGCTGTTTGGGGCCGCGGTTGGCTGTCTGGGGCCGCCCTGGGCTGTCTAGGACCGCCCTTGGCTGTCTGGGGCCGCTCTTGGCTGTCTGGGGCCGCCCTTGGCTGTCTGGGGCCGCCCTTGGCTGTCTAGGACCGCCCTTGGCTGTCTTTAGCCTCCCTTGGCTGTCTGGAGCCTCCCTTGGCTGTCTGGGGCCGCCCTTGGCTGTCTGTGGCCGCCCTTGGCTGTCTGGAGCCTCCCTTGGCTGTCTGGGGCCGCCCTTGGCTGTCTAGGACCGCCCTTGGCTGTCTGGAGCCTCTCTTGGCTGTCTGGAGCCTCCCTTGACTGTCTGGGGCCGCCCTTGGCTGTCTGGGGCCGCCCTTGGCTGTCTAGGACCGCCCTTGGCTGTCTGGAGCCTTTCTTGGCTGTCTGGAGCCTCCCTTGACTGTCTGGGGCCGCCCTTGGCTGTCTGGGGCCGCCCTTGGCTGTCTGGGGCCGCCCTTGGCTGTCTGGGGCCGCCCATGGCTGTCTAGGACCGCCCTTGGCTGTCTGGGGACCCTTGGCTGTCTGGGGCCGCCCTTGGCTGTCTGGAGCCTCCCTTGACTGTCTGGGGCCGCCCTTGGCTGTCTGGGGACCCTTGGCTGTCTGGAGCCTCTCTTGGCTGTCTGGAGCCTCCCTTGACTGTCTGGGGCCGCCCTTGGCTGTCTGGGGCCGCCCTTGGCTGTCTGGGGCCGCCCTTGGCTGTCTGGGGCCGCCCTTGGCTGTCTGGAGCCTCCCTTGGCTGTCTGGAGCCTCCCTTGACTGTCTGGGGCCGCCCTTGGCTGTCTGGGGCCGCCCTTGGCTGTCTGGAGCCTCCCTTGGCTGTCTGGAGCCTCCCTTGGCTGTCTGGGGCCGCCCTTGGCTGAGCTACTGGAGTATGCCTCGAGGTCCGAGCAGCCAGGTGTTCCAGCTCATGTGGGGGGCTCCGGAAGTACATTACTCTTGCCTTCTATAGGTATGGTGGACGTTCTGGAAAGGACGATGTAGCAGACGTCTCAGACTCTTACAAGCGTCCACCGTATCTAGCCAAGGAATTTACTGATAAAGCCTTGTGTTCTCGCTCCTTCTTTACGTGACCGCGCTCGAGGAAACCAGACTGACTGCTCTAGAGCAGTTTTCCAGTTGATGTCCAGCCACACTATGTGGGGAATATATACTGTTCTCTTTTCTGCAGCTGTACACAATAGTAAACAGTTAATCATGCGTGTTATGAACATACTGTTTTCTGTTCAGTGCGTAGTGAAGACTCAAAATATTAATGCCTGCAAAGTTCATTTTGGCATATTTAAAACTTTTGCTTGGTTAACTCATGCGCGGTCAAACTTACTGTCTGTAATTTTGAGAAATGATCATGTTTCTCTGCGCCTCGCTTCTTTGCCCGTTGTTCCCTCTGATCGTCCGGTCATCCTTATGGCAGACTGTGCGTGCGTGCGTGCGTGCGTGTGTGAGTGTGTGTGTGTGAGTGTGCGCGCACGCGCGTGCGTGTGTGTGCGTACGGGTGTGTGCACGCGCACACAAACACACAGCCACGCACGCACGCACACACACACACACACACACACACACACACACACAGGCACGCACGCTCACACATACACACATATGCGCACGCACACACATAGCCAGGCACATACACACACACACACACGTACACCAGCATACACACACGTACACAGCACACACACGCAAAGAAACACACACCCACACCTACGCACACACGCACGCATGCACGCACTCACGCGTCTGACCCAGCATAAGCATCACCAAGTCTTTACCACCTATGTCGTCATGGCTTTGAAATATCCAAGACCGGCTTTCCCACAGAGTAACCCACGCTCCTCACTGGTTACTGGTTTTGAACCGCGCTCAGTCACGACGCAGTTCACAGCCATTCCTTGATTGACGCCTTCTATGGGTTGGGGGCAAGACAGGACCCACTGCATCTCCCCGCACTAATTGTAAAGGGCGAAAAACTTTGGGAGATCGAAATTTGCACACGCTGTAGCAATCTCGTGTTTTTGTTATCCTTACGTAGCCTAAAATGGTTAATAGACCGTAACACTTTATTCATCTATCACTCCTTACTTTATTCTATCTTACATTTATTCATTCATTTATTGTCTATCTGTAGGTGGCCCTCAACCTCCAGCGGAAGTCTGACGCCAAGCAGAAGAAGCTGCAAAGCGCCATAGAGCTGGCCGGGGACCACAGCGCCATGCGTAACACGGGCTCCAACAGCAGCGACAGCCAGCAGGCAGGCGGAAAGAACAAGTCCTCGGCCCCGCCCTCGGCCAACCAGAACGGCGGCCAGCTGAGGGTCGCCAACGAGATCAACACCACCACCACCACCAGCTTCAGCAACAACAAGAAGGGCAACGACAAGGACGACGAGAGGTCCAGCTCGCCGGCGTTCGCGTCCGACGAGGAGGAAGAGGAGAACAGCAGCAGCCAAGGCCACGGCGCCTCTTCCAAGACTCCCCTGACGGGCGAGAAGGGCGACCGCCACCCCAAGCACCACCGACACCACCACCACCATCCCCCGCCCGAGGGCAAGTCGTCCAAGTCCAGCATCAAGGCGCCCAAGGGCATCGTCAACTCCGCCCACCAACCTGACAACCGCCGCGGCTCCAAGAAGCACATCAGCGCCCTGGAAAAGGCCATCACAGGCGAGGGCCTAGGCACGTCCAACCTACTCAGGCCCATCCCCATCGTCATCCGACCCGATCCCAAGGACGAGGGCCTGTCCGACGTGGACACAGGCTGCCCCGACCTGGACTCCACCTTCTCCTCCACCATGTCGGAGCGCTTCGACCGCGCCTCCATCCCGCTCCTGCCCGTCGACGTCATCAAGGGCAGCCGCTACATCGACGACAAGAGTCTGGTGGGATTCAGCACAGACAACGCCAAGCTCTTCTCCGGGGACTCGGGAGTCCAGGCCGACGCCGGAGACCTACTGGGAGCGGAGGAGGAGGGGGACGCCGACGATGAGAAGGGTTCCCCCGTGTGGAAGAGGCGGACCCCCGAGATCACGGAGACTCAGAGCCGAGATGACCCTATGGACCTAGCCTACGCTGACGAGGTCCACAGCATCGCGCCCGCGGACGAGCACCTGCCTGCTGCCGCACGTCTGGAGACGAGTCGTGCCGAGTTGTCCACGCTGGAACACCAGGCGGACAACGACTCCGAGAGCCACCTCGCTCCCGACAACCACTCGGGCCACCGCGCCGATCGCCGGCGCCGCAAGGACACTCGGCTGCACACCTTCGTCAAGTCCGTGCGTTCCCGGAACTCGCGGCGAAGGAACCGGCGGGAGCGCAAGTCCAAGTCGGAGAACCGCGCTCGCAAGGCGTTGCGGACAATCAGCATCATCCTGGGCGCCTTCCTACTCTGCTGGACGCCCTACCACATCATGTTGTTCGTGATCGCGCTCTGCGGGAACTACACGTGCATAAACATGGGCTTCTACAACTTCACCTACTGGCTGTGCTACCTGAACAGTCCCCTCAACCCCTTCTGCTACGCGTTTGCCAATGCGCAGTTCAAGCGGACTTTCCTACGGATCCTCCACTTCGACTGGCATCGCACGTAACGACATCTCTAGCGCTAGCTGTGACACACCAGCTTGGGGATTCTCGTTCCTTCGGGGGATAGGGGAATGCGATGGGGGATTGGAGAATGCGATGGGGGGGATTGGGGCTTCCCTGGAGGATGCTGAGGCCACATTCGTCGTGGCGCTTCATGAAGATGGTTACAGAGCAAGAATCACGTGACGAGCGTCTGCTCAAAGGGTGTGTACAGCAGGAAGACCGTGACGCTCTCTGCCATGTCTTACCAATATGCCTGCCACGTTGAAATCGCAATCTGGGACTTGGGGGGCTTTCCCCTGGTCGCTCCCCAAGGGCGTGACGAAACATTCTGCAGGCACACCCTCCCCCCGTGACCCGCATGCATGGTCCAGTAAGCTGTTTGCGTATTCAATGTAACAGTTCCGTTCTTTGCTCTGAACACCGTGACGAGAACCAAAACATGAACTGGTGAGGTAATATTTATCTCAGACTCATTTTGTTACAGTCATTTCGAGTCATGGTTTGTGATACTCTGGTTGAAATAATGTCTACCTAGCGTCAGCGCGCAGTTAGATATATGCTTGCCGTTTTTTCAGACTGATGATTGTTGACTATCGAGTGCAATATATGTAGACGTGCATACATACATAAACACAGTCAGTCAAGTACCATACCAAGTTGTACATATGTTCATCGTGATGCTCAAGCTCGAGAATGTGTACGCTACTCTTGATGCTTGTGTGAACTACTTTTTATATGATTACTTAGAAACAATGCAACTTGTACTTGCCATCCTATCGTGAGGCATGAGCGACAGCGTTGGAACAAAGCTTGAAGTGTTTGTGTCTCGCGCAAGTATTCTGAGAAGTGTATACAGTGCTGTATCACCAGGACCTTCATCATAGAAACATCCTTGACGTGTACAAGACATCGTGGTACTAGTGGACAATGTTTATCGTTGCATGCACACTAATTTACATACTCGGTGCTTCATCTTGCCACAAAGATTACATCATCGTCGAAACTTGCACACCGCCAGTCACCCGTATAGTGATTGGTCCTAAGGAAGCCGACTCCACAAATGTCTACATTTCTGATTGGATGATCTCTCAGGGGAAAAATCCACCCCACCCCACCCCATCCCCTTTTTTAAAAACTTGCCTAACCAACCGTATCGTGTAGTAAATGAAATGTGTTAAGCCAGAAGTAATGGTCTAGTCGAAAGCTCAAGTAGTTTATCTATGTAGTATCACAGTTTGCCCAGAATCATCTTGAAGAGAACTGAAATAACCGTGTCGATGTCGTTTACGACAGAGAAACGGCAGAAGTCGAAGCTTAGCTCGTGTTTGAAGAGATAAAGATGTATTAATTAACTAGACGGAAAAGTAGAATCAACGAATAAATCTTTCCAAGTAAACTTTCCTTCTCATAATCACCAAGACTTCTTCACATCTCAAAGTGTCAGTGTGCACAATGTGCTTTGGTCAGCATTTTTAAATCAGCATAACCAACCATTCTTTTGATGTTTTCCCCCACCGATCCCGTTTTATTTAAACAGAGTTCTCTGTTTATCTCTCTCTCATCGTGACAGTTGACCTCACGTCTGCTCATCATGTGTTTTGAGTAACAGATCCCATCGCGTATTTATAGAGGTGACGTCGCTCTAGTGACATCACACAGTCAACGGTGACGTCATTCGGAGTGCATTGGCCCTCGGTAAAGGTCAGGGCCAAGTACCTTAACTTCGGCTGATATTTTGTATGAACAACGGAGTAAAAAAAAATCGAGATTGTTGTTATATAGAATTGTTCGTTGGAGGTTGATCGTAGTCTGTGCTATGAAGCTTTTATGTTCCCACACCATTAAGTGATGTCTTGTTGAAATTTGTAAATGAATGTATTTGTGAACATCTAGACTTACCTATGAAAACAAGCTTATGCTAACTTTATCCACCTGTGTTTCTCGAAGTGGTCCTGTCGGGTGGAGTGTTTCATACCCGCGTTGTTTGACGTCAGGCCTCTCACTCTCACGCAGTCCCCCACTGTTTTGGGGCTTCAAAGAATCATTAATACTGACCACCGACAAAAGAGTCCTCGGATGAACTTTGCATACGGTGACCAAAATAACTTCCAATTCTGCATGAAGAAATAACTGATTCTTGCTATGTCTGTAATATGGTAATCGTCAAGTCGAAGGAGTTTTTATACTTCATTTACGCAGGCGAATGAAAAAACTGGCTGTTGTGGATATGGATAGTGATAGACAGAATAGAAGAGTTGCAAAGGCAATGGGCTGCTATATGTGATGTGTTGTATAGATATTTGTGATGGAGTTTACGGATGTTTCACGAATGAGCCCGATCGTGGAATTGCGAATCTGTTGTGTGGGTGGGTTTTTTGCGAGTACGGAATGACTACAAATAATAACCGCATTCGTTTAGTCTAGAGTTGTCTAGTCAGCCCTGTTTGTCAAGTGAATATTCCGTGTGGGAACGTTCCTAGCTGGTGGTACTTATAGCTTTGTGAAACAACAATACATACTGAACTTCTCACTGCCTCGTTCTTTCTTGAACGGATCAAACGTAATCAATTCAAGCGTTACTGTTATGGTTCATTAGTATCAATACCGCTGTTGTTATATTCATCATAAATTGCATCGCAAAATTGTCATCATTGTTACCCCATGCCCATCAGGATCACTTTAATCATCATTGTCGTCGACAATATCGTCATCCGTATCGCCTCCATTCGTATCACTGTCAGAGGCAACATACAAGTAGACCTCAGCAATAGGCGTTGTCGAAACTTCCCTGTCAGTGCAATGGATGCGGGCACCGTCTCAAAACTGGCAGGTCTCTCTCGATGAACTTCGCTCTTTCATATTAGCATTTCGCTACTGCCATTGCTTGTCTCTGTCGTCAAATTGATCACCGTCATTGCTGCCACCATGGCCTTTGTTATCACAGACGTCCCCATGTCATCATCATCGTCATCGTCGTCGTCGTCGTCACCATCACCATCAACATGATCTTCGATGTGTTTTTAGTTTTCAACGTTTCGAGACCTTCTGCCATATTTTGCTAAATCAAGAAGATTCATTCTCCCATTCGCTTTCCTCCAGGGCCGTTCTCGTCTCATTGCTGCAGCGGCAGGTGAAAAACTGTGACAGGTAGCAAAATACGCACCGTCCGTGTTCCACCAAATTGTAGCTGAATGCGTGCGGACCGCGTTGTGCTTGATGTACGTGTAGTGGTTCGACTTTATGTACAACATTTTCTCAACTGGTTTCACAATGAACAATGCACAAGTACATCTCACATGCTGAATTCCGTAGGCCATATCGAAGAAAACCTTTTGCGTGATGAAGAATTAGAGGATGGGAGTGAGAGATGACGAAGGAAGGAAGAGGAAAAGGAGAGAAAGGATGGAAGAGAATAAACATATTGAGGGGCATGAGTTTGGGGGAAAATAAGGATGGATTGGAAAGGAAGGCTTGTAGTGGATATGAACGAGGTCTAAGAAAAGTTAGTCGAACATTTTTATTGTCGAAAGTAGCAATCCTAGTTTTCACCTTGGACAAATCCTGTCAGGCTGACTAAATACCGCTACCAAAAGGGCATGTGTGTGCCTGCAAAGTTTTTCTTTGAAAAACACTGCAAGAGTAACGCGAAACAGGAAATCAGGATTTTTCGATGAGGTCGCATAAGATTTGTTAGGGGAGCTCTGTATGCTCTGCGTTGTTTTCACTCTTCAGCGAACTGCTCTATAACTTTTGCGGCTTTGGGGAGTTACTGAAAACACATCCTGCATGCCACTGCAACCACTGGAATTCCACGCCCGTCTCTGCATGCGTATCACGTCGCCCCACGGCCTCCGTTGGGATTCTTCCTACGACAGACTTCTGGCCATAGTCCTGAGGACATGGCGGAGAGTGTCCACCCACTCGGCGCTGACTGACTGCTTCTGGAGATTTCTCATGTTCTGTCTGGCGTCGTCGGCTCTGTGTCATCGATTACTTGCAAGTGCAATATAATGATGATTTCATAGCCCAGGCTTTTGTCGTCCATTCTTGTGTCTGCTTCTTTTATCATATCATTGGCTGCAGTGTAAGGTTGCATGGTTTTCAGTGAAGATGGTGGCAGACTGGAAGTCGAAGAAACGTGCCGATTTTCATCACCTGACAACAGTCACTGCGGGAAAATGTTGGTGGTGTATTTCGATTTCGAGTCTAATAGATATGGAAAGCAGTAAAAAGAAAACAAATCATCGTAGAGATAACATCACAACCCTAAATATCTTTGACGGGAAAAACCTCACATCTGACAGACATAAACATACACTCGCACAAGCACGCACACGCATACACACAACAGAGTGAAATTTAGACATGAGGAAAAAGTCAAATTTACAATGAAATAGATTTCAGATGTACCACATGCTTGGCCTTGGCAAGGAAAGGCCTTTATTCAGAAAAACGAGACCCATATACGATGAATACACGAAGAGGAAAAATAAGGAAGGCCTTGCATAAAGTTGCTAAGCGACGACAGCAACGACGAAGTGGAGAATACATTTTAATTGATATGGCTGTGAGCCCAAGAACAGAAGGGATTGGGAAGAATGAATGGATCGATGGATGGATGGATGAATTAATGGATGGATGGATGAATATGAGTGGGTGGATAGACGGATAATGAATGGATTAGATTTAGCAGCCTATCAACCTTTGTGGGCTATGTAAGACTGTGTATTGATCACGAAAATGACTAGAGCTGGCTGGAGCAAAATCAAGCTGAGTCATGATGGCAGCTGACAAATTGCGTGGGTAGGCGCGGTGGGTCTATTTTCACCTCCAGCCCTCAGAGGGATGGATTGCGATGAAGAAGATACAATAGCACGACATTTCATGTGAGGCATTGGTAATTCAGGAGATGTGACCGTTTGCCACTTCGTTGACAAGATATAACAGAGGAAGTGGGCGAGAAATTGTCGAGGGGCACTTGGTGTAAATTGCATTGGAAACTACGCATTTGGAATAGACCATGTGATAGTTCCAGCGTTACATGATGGGAGGGAGAGAGAGAGAGAGGGAGAGAGAGAGAGAGAGAGAGAGAGAGAGAGAGAGAGAGAGAGAGACAGAGAGAGACAGACAGACAGACAGACAGACAGACAGACAGACAGACAGACAGACAGACAGACAGACAGACAGACAGACAGACAGACAGACATACAGACAGACAGACAGACAGAGAGAGAGAGAGAGAGAGAGAGAGAGAGAGAGAGAGAGAGAGCGAGAGAAACACGTGATCGTAGTTCTCAATTGTCATTGGCTGTTGCTAGTCTACGTGTAAACAACTCCATTCTCTAATGGTCGCAAGCAAGAATGCACACGTGACCACTGCAAGTTAAACGTTTTATTTTGTTGTGATCGTCCTTTTGGATCCGTCGCAATGACATTTAATTGCCCGATTCTCGGCTGCAGCAATGAAAGCTATCGATTTGAGAGGTGGAATGCTGCTGTTTGCGAAAGTCACGATGTTCGCCACGACTCGGACCAGTGCTACGATGTACGAAGATGGAACATGCACTGACAATGTGATATTGTTAATCTACAAATGTTATTATGACATCACTGGCCTCAATTGACGAAGCTGACTGTGAACTTCTATTCGGTAATCCATTCAGTTGCTTAAAATTTCAAAGCTAGGCCACATCAACAGTTGACGCTACCTCCATTACGGTTTCAATCGAGTAATAGATAAACTCCTCGAGTAACCTAGTAAACGTCCGGTCGTCTGGACTGATCAACAAGATCGCTTCTTTAAGTCCCTCACTGCCAAGCGAGAGCTAGGTTTACAAGCCTATGGAAGTTTTATTTCCTTCTAAACATCCAGCGAAGAAAATTAAAAACAGATTCACGATTTACCAAACGCAAAATGACAAAGCCAGAATTTCGACTACGCAGTATGGTGATACAGTAGTCGCCGCTTATTAAAAACACATTGGGACCGAACAATAGTGTTTTTAATAAGCGGCGTTTTTATTAACCGTTTGCGTGTTGAACATGTCCATCAGTAACGATGTAAATCCGGACCGGACAAACTGTTTTTAAAAAACGGCTGTTTTTATTAACCGCGTGTTTTATAAGCGGCGACTACTGTAATAAAAACCGCTGGCGATGAACCTCCAGGTTTTGGCATTAAAAAAAATTAAAAAAAGATCGGGTTCGAACCCGCAACCTCTCGAGAAAAGAGGGGGGAAAAACACACACACACATACAAACACAGAAAACCATGTCGGTTTGAAACCCACAATCTCTCGAAAAAAGAGAAGAAAAAAAAGTTTCAGCGCAGAATCGAACCTGGTCATGCATGACCAAGAGTCCAACGTTCTACCAGCTGAGCCATTAGAGAATTGATATGGCAGAGTATTTGTAAAGCATTTATAACGTTCTTTTCCGTGGCCACACAAGCAGCTAAATCTCAACCAGCTGAATAAAAGCAAAGGAGTCTGTGCGGGGGTGAGTCTCAGATCTGCATTACAAAATGAACATTACTGCTCTTGCTCGTGCAAGGCTGGGTAAGTGTTGTTGTTTTTTTAATCATTTATCTGTTACGTGTTTGATGGCGTAACCTAAGCTCGCATTCCACAATTGTAAAACCTACTCTTGAAGTGTTGTGTGTGGATCCAAAAAGCTTGTGCAACTGTCCTTTGCACTGACTGTCCTATGCACCGACTGTCCTTTGCACTGACCGTCTTTTGCATTAACTGTCCTTCACACTGACAAGGAGATAGTCACGAAGGAGAGGAGGGGAAGTGCGCTTTCTACAGTGGGTAAAGATCTAACAGTCTGCTCCAAGTTTTTGTCGCGCTCACCAGTGCTTCGGACATGTGCCGGTCATTCTGTGCACTGGTCAGTGTGAAAGTGCATAGAACAGTCA
The DNA here is from genome assembly GCA_034096865.1 of Theodoxus fluviatilis. Taxonomy (NCBI): domain Eukaryota; kingdom Metazoa; phylum Mollusca; class Gastropoda; order Cycloneritida; family Neritidae; genus Theodoxus; species Theodoxus fluviatilis. The sequence goes on along the minus strand of JAWQFJ010004522.1, from coordinate 34,321 downwards.
GTGCATCGGACAGTCAGTGCATAGAACAGTCAGTATGAAGGACAGTTAATGCAAAGGACAGTCCGTGCATAGGACAGTCAGTGCAAAGGACAGTTGCGCACGCTTTTTGGCTCCACACACAACACTTCAACAGTAGGTTCTACATTTTGGAATTCGAGCTTAGGTTACTCCATCAAACAAGTAACAGATAAATGATTATTAAAAAAAACACTTACCCAGCTTTGAACGAGCAATAAGGATGGTTGATCTTCTGCTTAGCAGCGTCAAGATGGAAAGAAAGTCGATATGCCATGGAGCTTCATTTTTTCGCATTGATCTGAAGCACCAAGCTGTCAACTCGACCGTTTATTCCGCTTGCTCATAGGTCTTAATTTCGTCTAAATAACTTGAGTGGTATTTATTCATACCCCTGTCTATCACAGTCTGAGAAATCTTCTCACTGTCTGTCAAAAATGAGACACAAATGATGTCCGAAATACAATGCAACGAATCAGCATTCATTCGGAAGCCATTTTGCCGCCTGCGCATCTGTAACCACGCGAGATACAGCGAGAAAAGGGGCGTGGCTGTAGAGTGGGTCGCCATTCCATCAATTGACTACTTGCATCGTAACAAATCCTTCTTTATCCTTTCACCAATCTTCTCAAAATCCACTATCCTCAAAATTCTACTCGCAAATGACGTCACGTTGTTGATGACGTCACACATTAAGCAATTTCGCCATTCCATGAATCCCATATTTGGGGAGGCGCTCTGGAGTGTACGACCTTAAAAAACCACTTTCACTTCAAGCCTCGATTCTGAAAGTTTGATACATTCAATCGGACCTAACTTCCAGTAAGTGTGCAAAATTGCAACGAAATCCGTCCAGTAGTTTTGGAGAAAACGCCGTTGTCGTGCTCGGAGAAAAAAAATGGCCGTCGTAATATTATTTACACGCGTTTAGGCTCTATCGGACCTCGGAGGTGTGATAACTTTATACGCGAAAATTCGTATAGGATAGGCCCTGGACGCCTAAGCAAGCCGAAGAATTCTATTCTATTCTATTCTATTCACCCTCCTTCAAAAATCTCCTCGCAAATGACGTCACATTATTCGACGTCAAATGATAACGTCACAGATTTTGCAAAATGGAGTCTGTTGAATCGTTTTCATTGAAACACCAAAATGTAAAAAAGTCACTTTCTTTTCAAACCTCGATTCTGAAAATTTGATAATATTGAATGGGACCTAACTTCCAGTCAGTGTGCAAAATCTCAAGGAAATCCGTCCAGTAGTTTTTGAGATATAGGCCGTGGAGACGGGACAGACAGACAGACACACAGACAGACTAATAAAAACCGCTGGCGCTGAACCTCCAGGTTTTGGCATATTTAAAAAAAAAGTAAAAAAAGATCGGGTTCGACCCCGCAATCTCTCGAGAAAAGAGGGGGAAAACACACACACACACATAAAAACACAAAAACCCAGGTCGGGTTCGAACCCACAACCTCTCGAAAAAAGAGAAGAAAAAAAAGTTTCAGCGCAGAATCAAACCTGGTCATGCATGACCAAGAGACGAACGCTCTACCAGCTGAGCCATTAGAGAATTGCTGTGACGGAGTGTTTGTAAAGCATGTAAATCCATTTCTAAGCTATTGGCCCAGGAACAATCGACCATATATTTAAAACATGATGGATAGGTTCAGGAAAGCTCCTATTATGACATGTTTTGTTTTCCTTTGGCATGTCATAGACGCTGAATTAACACTCACACAGTCACACAGAGGAGGAAGTGTATTATACTTTATAGATGTTCACACCAGACATGTGCATTCGTACTCATTCACGCACACACCGTGTGTGGTACTGCTACCGAGTACCGTCGTTCTACAAGCAACGAGTCAATCCTGATAACATGATGCATAACTGGTAGGTTTTTAGGCTAGATTTGCTTTGAAAAGTTGCAGAAAATCTGATGGTGGTTACAATCTGACGGTATAACAAGTTTTGACAAGGAAAAAACCAAGCAACTATAACCATTCTGACCGTTGTCAGCCATGTTTGCAGAAGCTCCTAATCTCGCTGGAAACAAGATTTCATACTCTTGTCGTGGAACCAAACGACGAAAAGATTGACCTGATTTTTCAATACAAACACTGTATTCATTTTGTTGTTTAGACTGCAAGTGTAACTTTTCTGACTTGCGTTCCACTCAACACATTTTTCACCTAGTGGACATGTACTTGATTAATTGACTCGATTAAATTGAACTGATGTATTTGATATACATTTGTATTAATCCGGAAAAAATAGGAAATCATACTTCATTCATTCGAGCATTAGTCTTGACAGCATTCAGCGGACGAAGTAAACATCAATCTACTTCAACCATAACGTAAGTGCGAGTTGCAGACGAAACTATCACCGTCACATGACACGGTGACGCCGAATGTCAAATCACTGCTATCTTACAGTCGAAATAATCGGACAAAGTCTGAATAATCTGAGAAAGAAAATCGAATTGGTTTATTATGTGTATGAATACGAGTTTTTTTAATCGACTTCGGTCAATTTCGCGCTGCCTTGCAGTGATGATTTGAATACGAAGCAGTCGTCTGCAAGGCGAAAACGATCTCGACGCCAGCGAAGTTTTGACCATGAATGGAAAAAATCGTATTACGACCGTCAACCACTTTCTCTTCAAACCTCGATTCTGAAAATTTGATACATTCAATCGGACCTAACTTCCAGTTAGTGTGCAAAATCTCAAGGAAATCCGTCCAGTAGTTTTTGAGATATAAGCCGTGGAGTCGGGACAGACAGCTAGACAGACAGACAGACACACACACACACACACACACACACACACACACACACACACACACACACACACACACACACACACACACACAGATAAAGTCTGTAGGACCGCCAGTAAACCTGGAGGGATAATTATTTCTCCTTTACCAGTGTTCTCAAATTCAGTGTTCGTCATTAAACAGCTTCAAAAAAAGAATTGACACGATGTTCAAAGACTACATGTACTGTGATGATGTTGGCCACCCGCTGTTGCCACATATACCACTCTCTGCCACTCATAAGCCACCGGAAGAAAAGTATAGAGAATAGGCACGATCTTTTAAGATCGTTAGAACTAGGGTAGTAAAAAGTGAGAGTAGCCATAAGTACTGATCAAAAGATCAGATAAAGGCCTCGCGGCCTAAGACATCTGAGGACATATCTATCTATCTAAATGCATTCTCTGTCCTCGCAAATGACGTCACGTTATTGATGACGTCGCACATGTTGGCATTTCGCCATTCCATCAAATTGCCTACCTCCCCAGGTCTTTCGAAATTCTTCTTCTGGCATATGGGTCTTTGATATGGGATCGAAATTGTACTTGCAAATGACGTAACGTTATTATTGACGTCAAATTTGGCTTTGCCGTCAAATGTCATTTCAATAATTTTTAGACCGGTAATTTCGAGAATACGACCTTAAAAAACCACTTTCTCTTCAAGCCTCGATTCTGAAAATTTGATACATTCAATCGGACCTAACTTCCAGTTAGTGTGCAAAATCTCAAGGAAATCCGTCCAGTAGTTTTTGAGATATAAGCCGTGGAGACGGGACAGACAGACAGACAGACAGACAGACAGACAGACAGACAGACAGACAGACAGACAGACAGACAGACAGACAGACAGACAGACAGACAGACAGACAGACAGACAGACAGACAGACAGACAGACAGACAGACAGACAGACAGACAGACAGATAAAAACCGCTGGCGCTGAACCTCCAGGTTTTGGCATATTAAAAAAAAATGAAAAAGATCGGGTTCGAACCCGCAACCTCTCGAGAAAAGATGGGGAAAACACACACATGAACAAAAACACAATAAACCAGGTCGGGTTGGAACCCACAACCTCTCGAAAAAAGAGAAGAAAAAAGTTTCAGCGCAGAATCGAACCTGGTCATGCATGACCACGAGTCCAATGCTCTACCACACGAGCCATTAGACTTAGAGAATTGATATGACACTGAGACAAAAGTTCGCCACCCTAAAGTGGACAATGCTGGTGGAAAAAAAATCTATATTTTCATTTGTTTGTTTGTGTTTCATGAAAGTGTTGTGTATGAAGTATCTTTATTTATGGATAAAAAGATAATAGTTGTTGTGGGTTTTCTGTAATTTTTTGTTAATGCCGACGCTGGACATCTGATGGTGGTTACAGGAGGACTAAAATGTAAAGCTATTTCTGATTTGAAGAAAAAAATTGCGTGATCGCGTAATGCTGAAAACCAGCAAAATTGAAACGTTCTCAGCCAACTGTGGAACAGAACGAGTCAATCCTGTTAACACGATGCATAACTGGTAGATTTTTAGGCTAGATTCGCTTCGAAAAGTTGCAGATAATCTGATGGTGTTAGACTGCAAGTGTAACTTTTCTGACTTGCATTTCACTCATCACATTTTTGACTTGGTGGACATGTACTCGATTAATTGACTCGATTAAATTGAACTGATGTATTTGATATAAATTTGTATTAATCCTGAAAAATTATGAAATCATACTTCATTCATTTGCGCATTAGTCTTGGCAGCGTTCAGCGAACGAAGTAAACATCAAACTACTTGGACCATAACGTCAGAGTGAGTAGCAGACGAAACTTCACCGTCACGTGACACAAACCGGCCAATCAGAAGAGATGATGCCGGATGTGAAATTCCTGGTATCTTAGCTTAGCTTAGCTTAGTCCTCTTCGCTCCGGTCGGAGCATAGGGCTTTCACTGCAAGTCTCCACCTCTGTCGGTCTTGGGCTATCTTACGGTGGTAATAATCGGGCAAAGTCTGAATAATCTGAGAAAGAAACTCGAATTGGTTCATTATTTGTATGAATGCGAGTTTTTTGGTCGACTTCGGTAAATTTCGCGCTGCCTCGCAGTGATGATTGTATACGAAGCTGTCGTCTGATAGGCGAAAGCGATCCGCGAAGCCAGCGGTTTCGACCATATGAAAGATCCTATATACACTAAGGTGACTCACTCCAATACTTTGAGCTTCAGATAGTGCCTCACGAGGAGCGCACATGTTTGTGATGTAAAACGTGACCTTCATTACAGTATTACACTACGAGTGATCTTATCCGATACCAGTTGATGTTTTACCCCTCTGCTAAGATTATAATACAACTCATTCGAATTTTACATGAAACATTTAGTTATCTCGATCGTCTGCTGGCGTAGTGGCTACGGTTCGATCGTGTTCGTCTGCTTGGTTTGTAGTGTTGATCATTATGAATGGTATTTCTTGAAATAAGGTCAGTAAGCCTATATGTTAATTTATAACGCTAATATAACCCTGGGCTGTCTTAATTTATCAAAGCTGTATGTTGATTGCGTCAATAGGTCGTGAAATACATTTTACAAATCCAAGCTTCTCGTACTTCTATTTATAGCTGACGCGCGGACCTCAGCGGCACCAGGATAGATTATAAATACATTGTTGTCCTCGAACCTGCCTGCTGTTGACATCGTGTACAATGCTAGTATTGTCTGATGCTATGAAATACGTTCACCAGTAAAAGGTCCAACACATGGAGAGAGACAGACACAGACCTACACACCACAACACATGGAGACAGTCACAGACCTACACACCACAAAACACATGGAGACAGACAGTCACAGACCTACACACCATCTTTGAAGTGCTGCAAGAACAAAACAAAACAAACGAAATGTTTTCCCCCCTTTTTATTATCGATTCACTGCCATTAGGCCAAGCCAACAGACTACCAGTACCAAGTTGTTGCGCTTAAGTCAGGACAGACAGAACGAACGAACGAACTTTATTTTACAAGGGTAGTGAATTAGGCAGTACAGTAGTCGCCGCTTATTAAAAACACATTGGGACCGAACAAAAGTGTTTTTAATAAGCGGCGTTTTTATTAACCGTTTGCTTGTTGAACATGTCCATCAGTAACGAAGTAAATCCGGACCTTACAACTGTATTTAAAAAACGGCTGTTTTTATTAACCGCGTGTTTTATAAGCGGCGACTACTGTATTGCCTTTCTTACTTACATTCAGCCCTTGAGGCAAAATATTCAAATGTGGTAAGAGAGAGAGAGAGAGAGAGAGAGAGAGAGAGAGAGAGAGAGAGAGAGACAGAGAGCTGAGAGAGACAGAGAGAGACAGAGAGAGACAGAGAGAGAGAGAGAGAGACAGAGAGAGAGACAGAGAGAGAGACAGAGAGAGTGAGAGAGAGGGGGGGGAGGGGAGCTGGGAAAAGGGGAGGAAGGGAAGAGAGAATGAGAGTAAGAGGGTGGGTGGGAGAGAGAGAGAGAGAGAGAGAGAGAGAGAGACAGACAGAGAGAGAGACAGAGAGAGAGAGACAGAGAGAGAGACAGAGAGAGAGTGAGAGTAGCCATAAGTACTGATCAAAAGATCAGATCAAGGCCTCGCAGCCTAAGACATCTGAGGACATATCTATCTATCTAAATCATTCTATGTCCTCGCAAATGACGTCACGAATTCTGATCTATTCTATTCTATTGACCCTCCTTCAAAAATCTCCTCGCAAATGACGTCACGTTATACGACGTCAAATGATAACGTCACAGATTTTGCAAAATGGAGTCTGTTGAATCGTTTTCATTAAAACACCAAAATGTAAAAAAGTCACTTTCTTTTCAAACCTCGATTCTGAAAATTTGATAATATTGAATGGGACCTAACTTCCAGTCAGTGTGCAAAATCTCAAGGAAATCCGTCCAGTAGTTTTTGAGATATAGGCCGTGGAGACGGGACAGACAGACACACACACAACCTCTCGAAAAAAGAGAAGAAAAAAAAAGTTTCAGCGCAGAATCAAACCTGGTCATGCATGACCAAGAGTCGAACGCTCTACCAGCTGAGCCATTAGAGAATTGCAATGACGGAGTGTTTGTAAAGCATGTAAATCCATTTCTAAGCTATCGGCCCAGGAACAATCAACCATATATTTTAAACATGATGGATAGGTTCAGGAAGCTCCTATTATGACATGCTTTGCTTTCCTTTGGCATGTCATAAACGCTGAATTAACACTCCGGCACCGGATCGGCAGCAAAAATACGCTTGACATCCACACGCAACGATTACACCGAGACCGCGCAATCGAGCGATTTTCACTTACGTGAAGCGAGGTCAGAATTTAGAGTTACGGCCCTTTTCAGAGCCATGGCAACAACGCTTCCACGTGTAGTCTATGCGTGAGACCTGCCTGTCGGATTTTAAAATATAGGAGCTTTCCCGACCTACTGATGCATTCAACATACAGCTTTGAGAAATTAATGCTGTTCATGGCTTACATTTTCTTTGGATGGGGTTTCTAGTATCCCGAAATACAGCGTTTTCTGTGCAAACATGCACGCAACGAAGCGGTGGTGCAGATTCTTTGCCGCGTACGTATATCTGCGTTGACCTGCATTCGATGTGTAAAAAGTTGAAACTTTCCCGACCTACTGATGCATTCAGCATACAGCCTTGATAAATTAATGCTGTTCATGGCTTAGTTCGGTCCCGGAAAATCCTGTTTCTTCGCAGAAAACGCCGTTGTCGTGCTCGGAGAAAAAAAAATGGCCGCCGTAATATTATTTACACGCGTTTAGGCTCTATCGGACCTCGGAGGTGCGATAACTTTATACGCGAAAATTCGTATAGGATAGGCCGTAACTCTAAATTCTGACCTCGCTTCACGTAAGTGAAAATCGCTCGATTGCGCGGTCTCGGTGTAATCGTTGCGTGTGGATGTCAAGCGTATTTTTGCTGCCGATCCGGTGCCGGATCGAGAGCAAAATCTGCTTGCAAACGGGTATGTATATAGGCGCCTTAAAATCCCCCTTCCTTCCCGGTCTTAAAAAAGTTTGGAAACCCACCCCCCCAAAAAAAATGAACTGATCCGCCCCTGAGGATAAACGCGATTAGTCCACTAAACGGACCGACGTGCATACAGGCCCTGGACGCCTAAGCAAGCCGAAGAATTCTATTCTATTCTATTCTATTCACCCTCCTTCAAAAATCTCCTCGCAAATGACGTCACATTATTCGACGTCAAATGATAACGTCACAGATTTTGCAAAATGGAGTCTGTTGAATCGTTTTCATTGAAACACCAAAATGTAAAAAAGTCACTTTCTTTTCAAACCTCGATTCTGAAAATTTGATAATATTGAATGGGACCTAACTTCCAGTCAGTGTGCAAAATCTCAAGGAAATCCGTCCAGTAGTTTTTGAGATATAGGCCGTGGAGACGGGACAGACACACAGACACACACACACACAGACAGACAGATAAAAACCGCTGGCGCTGAACCTCCAGGTTTTGGCATATTTAAAAAAAAAGAAAAAGATCGGGTTCGAACCCGCAACCTCTCGAGAAAAGAGGGGGAAAAAACACACATGAACAAAAACACAATAAACCAGGTCGGGTTGGAACCCACAACCTCTCGAAAAAAGAGAAGAAAAAAGTTTCAGCGCAGAATCGAACCTGGTCATGCATGACCACGAGTCCAATGCTCTACCACACGAGCCATTAGACTTAGAGAATTGATATGACACTGAGACAAAAGTTCGCCACCCTAAAGTGGACAATGCTGGTGGAAAAAAATCTATATTTTCATTTGTTTGTTTGTGTTTCATGAAAGTGTTGTGTATGAAGTATCTTTATTTATGGATAAAAAGATAATAGTTGTTGTGGGTTTTCTGTAATTTTTTGTTAATGCCGACGCTGGACATCTGATGGTGGTTACAGGAGGACTAAAATGTAAAGCTATTTCTGATTTGAAGAAAAAAATTGCGCGATCGCGTAATGCTGAAAACCAGCAAAATTGAAACGTTCTCCGCCAACTGTGGAACAGAACGAGTCAATCCTGTTAACACGATGCATAACTGGTAGATTTTTAGGCTAGATTCGCTTCGAAAAGTTGCAGATAATCTGATGGTGTTAGACTGCAAGTGTAACTTTTCTGACTTGCATTCCACTCAACACATTTTTGACTTGGTGGACATGTACTCGATTAATTGACTCGATTAAATTGAACTGATGTATTTGATATAAATTTGTATTAATCCTGAAAAATTATGAAATCATACTTCATTCATTCGCGCATTAGTCTTGGCAGCGTTCAGCGAACGAAGTAAACATCAAACTACTTGGACCATAACGTCAGAGCGAGTAGCAGACGAAACTTCACCGTCACGTGACACAAACCGGCCAATCAGAAGCGATGACGCCGGATGTGAAATTCCTGCTATCTTACGGTGGTAATAATCGGGCAAAGTCTGAATAATCTGAGAAAGAAACTCGAATTGGTTCATTATTTGTATGAATGCGAGTTTTTTGGTCGACTTCGGTAAATTTCGCGCTGCCTCGCAGTGATGATTGTATACGAAGCTGTCGTCTGATAGGCGAAAGCGATCCGCGAAGCCAGCGGTTTCGACCATATCAAAGATCCTATATACACTAAGGTGACTCACTCCAATACTTTGAGCTTCAGATAGTGCCTCACGAGGAGCGCACATGTTTGTGATGTAAAACGTGACCTTCATTACAGTATTACACTACGAGTGATCTTATCCGATACCAGTTGATGTTTTACCCCTCTGCTAAGATTATAATACAACTCATTCGAATTTTACATGAAACATTTAGTTATCTCGATCGTCTGCTGGCGTAGTGGCTACGGTTCGATCGTGTTCGTCTGCTTGGTTCGTAGTGTTGATCATTATGAATGGTATTTCTTGAAATAAGGTCAGTAAGCCTATATGTTAATTTATAACGCTAATATAACCCTGGGCTGTCTTAATTTATCAAAGCTGTATGTTGATTGCGTCAATAGGTCGTGAAATACATTTTACAAATCCAAGCTTCTCGTACTTCTATTTATAGCTGACGCGCGGACCTCAGCGGCACCAGGATAGATTATAAATACATTGTTGTCCTCGAACCTGCCTGCTGTTGACATCGTGTACAATGCTAGTATTGTCTGATGCTATGAAATACGTTCACCAGTAAAAGGTCCAACACATGGAGAGAGACAGACACAGACCTACACACCACAACACATGGAGACAGTCACAGACCTACACACCACAAAACACATGGAGACAGACAGTCACAGACCTACACACCATCTTTGAAGTGCTGCAAGAACAAAACAAAACAAACGAAATGTTTTCCCCCCTTTTTATTATCGATTCACTGCCATTAGGCCAAGCCAACAGACTACCAGTACCAAGTTGTTGCGCTTAAGTCAGGACAGACAGAACGAACGAACGAACTTTATTTTACAAGGGTAGTGAATTAGGCAGTACAGTAGTCGCCGCTTATTAAAAACACATTGGGACCGAACAAAAGTGTTTTTAATAAGCGGCGTTTTTATTAACCGTTTGCTTGTTGAACATGTCCATCAGTAACGAAGTAAATCCGGACCTTACCAACTGTATTTAAAAAACGGCTGTTTTTATTAACCGCGTGTTTTATAAGCGGCGACTACTGTATTGCCTTTCTTACTTACATTCAGCCCTTAAGGCAAAATATTCAAATGTGGTGAGAGAGAGAGAGAGAGAGAGAGAGAGAGAGAGAGAGAGAGAGAGAGAGAGAGAGAGAGACAGAGAGAGAGAGACAGAGAGAGAGAGACAGAGACAGAGAGACAGAGACAGAGAGAGACAGAGAGAGAGAGAGAGAGAGAGAGACAGAGAGAGAGACAGAGAGAGTGAGAGAGAGGGGGGGGAGGGGAGCTGGGAAAAGGGGAGGAAGGGAAGAGATAATGAGAGTAAGAGGGTGGGTGGGAGAGAGAGAGAGAGAGAGAGAGAGAGAGAGAGAGAGAGACACAGAGAGAGAGAGAGACAGAGAGAGAGAGAGACAGAGAGAGAGACAGAGAGAGAGACAGAGAAAGAGTGAGAGTAGCCATAAGTACAGATCAAAAGATCTGGGCCCATATTCACAACGGCGATTTATCGGCGATTTATGTTAACCCCGATTTATCTCTAAACTCAGACGATTCCAACTGCCTGTGCCGCTCTCCCTTGACTGGAAACCAGTATATATAGCAAAGCGCAACCTAGAATCCTCTGACGAGCGTACCTTATCTAACCGATCAAGATAACGCGGGGCTAGGGGATAAATTGAGTGTTGAAAAGATAAATCGCCGATGTGAATACGGGCCCAGATAAAGGCCTTGCGGCCTAAGACATCTGAGGACATATCTATCTAAATCATTCTCTGTCCTCGCAAATGACGTCACGAATTCTATTCTATTCTATTATATTGACCCTCCTTCAAAAATATCCTCGCAAATGACGTCACGTTTATTCGAAGTCAAATGATGACGTCACAGATTTTGCAAAATGGAGTCTGTTGAATTGTTTTCATTGAAACACCAAAATGTAAAAAAGTCACTTTCTTTTAAAACCTCGATTCTGAAAATTTGATAATATTGAATCGGACCTAACTTCCAGTCAGTGTGCAAAATCTCAAGGAAATCCGTCCAGTAGTTTTTGAGATATAAGCCGTGGAGACGGGACAGACAGACACACACACACACACACACACACACACACACACACACACAGACAGATAAAGTCTGTAGGACCTCCAGTAAACCTGGAGGGATAAAGTCTGTAGGACCTCCAGTAAACCTGGAGGGATAAAGTCTGTAGGACCTCCAGTAAACCTGGAGGGATAAAGTCTGTAGGACCTCCAGTAAACCTGGAGGGATAAAGTCTGTAGGACCTCCAGTAAACCTGGAGGGATAAAGTCTGTAGGACCTCCAGTAAACCTGGAGGGATAAAATCCTACAGTCTAAACAGTGCAAACTGAAATCAAATGAGATAATTTAAATCACGATTTACCAAACGCAAAATGTCCCTCATATTGCAACATATTGGCCGTGTGTAGTCTCAGTGCTCTCCTTCCTCATGCTAAATGACGCAATCCAAAATAGCAGCTGCCCGGTTCAAGGTCGTTCAGATCGCACATCTCACACTGACTCAAGAGTACGATTATTATGTGATCTTTATGTATTAGACAGATGCAAGGGAAGGGAAGGGAAGTTCCTGTACAAAGTTTGTTCGGGGTTGTGGTTTGGCACGTCGTAGACGCTGAACCAACACAAAGGCAGTCACACAAAGAAGTAGGCACATTGTAAACGCTCACCAAGTATATACAAAGACCAAACATTACAGTAATGTATGGTCTTTGGTATATATACTCATTCACGCACCATGATCTTTGTTTACACGCGGTGCGGATCAGTGCGTACAGCGCATGCGCCATTTCCGAGAGGGCAGCGGAACTTTCAGGTGATCTATAACCCTACGTTCTTCTGTTTGACATTTTCCAAGAGGCAGTAGTTTGAAAACCCAACCCCCACCCCACCCACCTTCAATGCGACGGTATCTTTACTTTGTTAGAGCTTCTCCAAAGATGGCTCTTGCAAAGGCCAAGAGATACCTGTCAAACTGCATTTTAAAGATTTGGCGAATTGAATGGAAATTATTTAATTTTCTGTCTTTTAAACAGAACGTTCAGTTTACAAGTCTTTTTCCCCATCGACAATATTTCTCTTGCTCTAAACACTGGTGGTCGAGAGAACTACGTGTGTGGGGGGGTGCGGGGTGGGGGTGGGGTGTATATATATGGTGTGCATGTGTGTATGTGCACGTGATGTATGTAATGTGTGTGTGTGTGTGTGTGTGTTGTATGCAGAGTGTGTGAGAGAGTGTGTGAAAGAGATAGAGAGTGAGTGAGAGAGAGACAGAGAGAGAGAGAGAGAGAGGAAGGAGAGAGAGAGAGAGAGAGAGAGAGAGAGAGAGAGAGAGAGAGAGAGACAGAGAGAGAGATTGATTGATTGATTGATTGATTGATTCTTTATTTATCAAGGATGAAATTTTAGGCATTTCTGCCTTTCTTACAAATTGTCCTTGCTCATAAAGAAATGAAAACATTGATAATAAAGACACAAAATACACAGTAGCTAATCCATGTACAACAGTTGGTAAGATATATGAAGAATATGATCAACAATGACAAAGATTTTAGTATATGTCTTTGACAGCTGTCGGCTCAGTGAGTCTTTAAGATCAAGCAATATATACGTGTCATATGTACAGGCGACAGAAGTGAGATCATCTGAATAGATAATCACGTATGGATGCTTTAAAAGACGTCAAGGAAGTATTGTTCCTAAGGTGCAATGGAAGTGTATTCCATATCATAACACCTGAATATGTAATACTGCCTTTGAAAATGTCTATTCTAGGTTGTGGTAGAATGAAAGTGTTGCGAGATAGTGAATGGCTTGTTTGGGGACGAATGAAGAGATCAGTAAGATACTTTGGTGCTTGTGAATGAGCAATTTTGTGCATAAGGATGCATTTATTGAGGACGAGGTGTTTTTGGAAGGGTAGTAAGCCAAGATTTTTTATCTTTTCATCCGTAGACAATGTTGAGTCGGAAATGGTAACCTTGGCAGCAGAGAGAGACACAGAGAGAGAGAGACAGAGAGACAGAGAGAGAGACAGAGAGAGAGAGAGAGAGACAGAGAGAGAGAGACAGAGAGAGAGACAGAGAGAGACAGAGAGAGAGACAGAGAGAGACAGAGAGACAGAGAGAGACAGAGAGAGAGACGGGTTTTCAGGAATGTCGCACGTCGAGATACAAGTGAGACACACGTAAGTGTGTGTGTGAAAGCTGTCTGTGTGGGTGCCTGTCCAGCAAGCCCCAAACCGCGATCTCGCAGCTGCCGAGATGACACTCCAATCGCCTCGGCTGTAAACTGGACTCAAGCGGAAGCTGTCCTCTGCGTCACCAAAGCAACCTGAATGTGAGACACCAATACTCGTAGAAGGAAAAGGTGTGGTCTTATATATATAGCGACTTAGCACCCATGACAGGGTCTCAAACCTCCGTACACTTTCCCCCATCACTAGACTATTTGCACAACCCTTCACAGGCACCTGACGGCAAACAGTGACAGACAGGAAAGTTGTACCGTACTTTTCAGACTACAAGGCGCTACTGAATTTAAGGCGCATCCCCTAAAAAACAAAAAAATTGTTTCAATCATAGATAGAGCGCTACCAAATATAAGACGATACATCATAACACATACTTAACAAACAGAAAAGAAATGAGCACGGTGCGAAAACCAACCATTGAATCTAATCCAACAAACAGGAGTAAGAACGAAAGTAAGCAAGGAGACGTTGAAAAACCATCAGAACCATTTAAAAAGTCAATTAATATCACGTCAGATGTCCACTCACTTCATCATCAGTCTATTTCGAAAACCCAAAATAGTTCTCTTAGAATGTTGACAACCGCAGGTGTGTGATTCAGAATGCCAGCTGATCGTTTGTGCTTTGAATTTGTTAAGAAGTGACATGCACTCATGTGATTGAATTTTGTGTGATCGTTTCTGCTTTGGATTTGAGAAGAAATCTCGAGCTGTGGGTGTTGTGTTTTTTAAGTCGTTTGAAATCTATTTCAGTCATACATAAGACGCAACCAAATATAAGACGCATGTCCGAAAATCTGAGAATAAAGTATCGCCTTATAGTCTGAAAATTACGGTACACAGTCAGGTAGCACACAACTCCGCTCCCTGGGGAGTACTCCAACCCGATGCCGGCTCATGGCCACATACAAGGGTTGATCGCACTACAGTGTCCTCGCTCATTCAAGTAAACTAGGGATTTCGCCTTCCGGCAAAAGTACTGACTCGGGTTTACAGAGTGGTCCTCGCTGCCCACATGGGTTACAGCTGTGGGTTGGGGGTGAGAATAGACCCACCGCGTTTCACTACGCGATTCGTCAGAGGCAAATGACTGGGAAAGTCGTGAATTGACCTGCTCGTACTTTGACCACTTCTGTTGAATTTCGTGTTTAATGGCCTTACATAGCCTATAAAGGCTGATAGGCCGTAACACTCCCATCCATCCATCCATCCATCCATCCAACACTAAGAGGTACCCGGTTTTACTCCTGGGTGAAAAGAAGCAATGAGAGTTAAAAGACCCATGCTCAAAGATTGCAACTCTGGGAACTGCGCAGCTTCGAACGCCGTACCCACTAGCCGCAAGCGACTGTAGGCAATGAGCACTAACCACTCGGCCACAAAGCTTCACTAGAAAATTGATCAATGGGCAGAACTGGCCCAGAGTCCATATCTCCATGCTGACCACCTTAGCTTCTTGGCACCGGTGCCAACATGTAAATGCGGCTGCATTAGCGGAGATGCAAATGAGGCGATATCTGAGGAAACCGACCCACATCTCTGTGTCCTTGAAAGGCCGTGGTCTCCTAAGCTCTCTTAAACAGAGCTCACGTTACGCCGTGTCCTTCAAAACAATCTATTGATATCTCCCTTCACTGCTCTGCTTCCTCCAGAGGGAAAAATTCGGAGGTCCTCTTGTCGGGTTTGCAGATGCTCCGACTGAGTTTGGCATGGCAGTCATGACAGAGACTGCCCAACTGCCTGAACAACACCTTCGCAATAGCTGTGTCATTTGGCGGTAACACCTCAAACGTTTCCTTTACATTTAAATCATGTTTTCCTGGCAAGTATGAAAGGTCAAAAGTAATTAATGCGTTAACTGACAATGTTCAAATCAGTGTGACAAGAACCGTCAACCGAAACATCACGACTTTTACATCATAATTTGATTAACAAACATTCTTCTTTCACGTTACACTGCCTCTTCGTTTTCAGCAGTGGAAAATCGTGTTGATAATGGTAAATTAAACACCTGCAATGAGGCACATGCATTGCATAATTTACTATCAAGCAGCACTATCGCAAACACGGGAAACTATCGAGGAGAGTGCGGCAGTGCCAGATGCACTTCTTTACGCAGAAAAAACACATCAGAATTTTTTTTTTCGGGTCCACAGCAAAGTTCCCGTGCAGACAAAACATTAGGCTTGTTCAGGAGTACTCAGCGCTGCATGAGCGCTTCATGTTGGCAATTGAGCGCTCTTTGCCACTCCTGAACGCCTAAGATGTAGCAAAGATTATAGGTTACACATAGTCTTTGGATGTAGTGCAGCGCTTCACTTGTTAAAGGGGAGGTAAATCTTCTGCGCCCCATGTTGTGTTGATAGACGCGAAGACAGTGTTTTCTTTGCCACAGACATCGTTTACGCACGTTTACATGTATTCTGCATGAATAAAATCCACTACTGTGTCATCCTTACTTGCCATTACTTGCACATACAGAGCGCTTGGGGAAAATAAAGCCCGTTCCAGTCCCAAAATGATGTTTCTGAGGGTTATTTTACGCGTCGACGGATAGTGCGGGATCGAAGACGCCATTTTGAAATGATGCAAAATCATTCTGCACCATCTCGGATCGGTGATGCAGAGCGCTGCTCAGCACTGAGTGAAGCACGCCCCAAATTGGCCGTTCAGGAGTGAATCACATGCAGCGCGGAGCAGCGCTTTGAATCGCTGCGCGTCCTGAACAAGCCATTAGTGTTGCAGGTACGACACTAGGAGTTACACCTGCCTGAACATGCGTTGTAAACATTAACGCATACAAATACACCTAGGTACCCACCCACCCTCCTATATGAGTGTGCGGCCTGCCTGCCTGCCTATCTATCCTGCCTGCCTGCCTGCCTGCCTATCTATCCTGCCTGCCTGCCTGCCTGCCTATCTATCCTGCCTGCCTGCCTGCCTATCTATCCTGCCTGTCTGCCTGCATGCCTATCTATCCTGCCTGCCTGCCTGCCTGCCTTCCTGCCTATATATCCTGCGAGCCTGCCTGCCTATCTATTCTGCCTGTCTGCCTGCCTATCTAGCCTGCCTGCCTGCCTGCCTCTTTGTCTGTCTGTCTGTCTGTCTGTCTGTCTGTCTGTCTGTCTGTCTGTCTGTCTGTCTGTCTGTCTGTCTGTCTGTGTGTCTGTCTGTCTGTCTGTCCCCCCCCCCTCTCTCTCTCTCTCTCTCTCTCTCTCTCTCTCTCTCTCTCTCTCTCTCTCTCTCTCTCTCTCCTTATCCACGAACTTTATCCCCATCTCACTTCCCACATCCCTCCACTCCATCTGACCATCGCTATATATCTTCCCTTCCTGACGCTTGGTAGCCTGCGCCTGATCAGTATAGACATTCGTTAGCTTTCAAGCCCCGCCTCTGTCTTCAGACCGTCATGTATGACTTTGTGAAGCTTTTCATCCTTGGATTGTGGCTTGTTTGTTCCACTTTGTTTGCAATGGGTTGGAAGCTCTACAGCGACGGCGGGTAATGGCGTGACCGACGCATGGAGAGGGAGAGGGGGATGGAACAAAGCAGCGTAGATACGAAACCCACTGTTCGTCCTCGGTGTCCATTCGCCAGCAACAAGCCGGTAACGAGAGAAGGTGAACGGGCTCGCCTAGCTACGGCGAGAATCAATTTCCTTCCCTGCATCGCCGTGACGACTCTCAACCTTCTCCTCAAGATGAATAGTGATGGGCGTTTATTTCTCCGTCGTGACGGCATGTTTGCACACGAACTCCGCCCTCGCGGCGGGAAAACTAATATTTTCCGTCGCTCGGCAGGCTAAATGCAGATGAGACTCTTGCAATAATTCATTCTGATGGGGTTTTTCCCTCTTGCAAAGTCCAAACGTCAGGTTCGAATCAGAATCAAATTCCTCCCGATTCTTAAAATGAAGTTAAACCGTACAAGTTATGCGAGATTTCAGATTATGAAAGACAAAGATGTATTTCAAATTCTGATTTGTGTGCTCTCTTTCATGAGAGATATAGCAAAGTGACCCAGAGAAGACATGATGGATAGACATTGGCCTTATTCTATACGGTTGAAGAGGCGTGACTAATGACTGAAATGAAAAACATTGAAGGCACGGCCGTAGGGTAATGAGAATGGGTTGAAGTTTCGAGTTCTGGCTGTGAAATAGTTTGTCACGGATGTATGAGTTGCACTTTGGGCTATGCCTTTAGACGTTTGTTCTTATTGGGCCAAACTTCTTGACTTTTACGACGTTTGAGGCCATTCGTAAGGCCTGTTCGACGTCGAAGTTTTGACTTCACGTTAACTATTGTGCGAGTTTGCCAGGTGTCCGAAGTTCCGGGCAGATTTCGGGGATCGTGTTCTTCGAAGCCCGATGTCCACGTCGAAGAAGTCGGTCGACACTGCGTCCTGATTGGCGATACAAGATCCCTCTTTCGTCTGAGAGTTGCAGAAAGTCTAGCCCGTGCACTGAGCTACATGATTCTACAACTGGTATCATATAGCTCAGTAAGGCCGTAGCTTAGGCTATGCGTATGCAACAGTCCGCGAACACAGGTTCGCCAAATCCACTTCGGTCTTCGATCACTTCAGGCACTTCGCACAATCAGAACGCACCAATTAGAGCCGGTTCTCCCGAATCGAGTCGCTTCTATACATTTTCGGAGTGTTGTATCATCACCGAGTGCTACGAATCTCCTTCAGAAGTGTATTAAAAGTATGGTGTGTGCAACGCTTGATGAGTCATGTCTGTTTGAATACGTGTGCACTGAAAAGAGGCCATCTTGAGAAATCGGCGTTTTAAGAGTACAGATAATACACAGATGACAACCAAACTGAACAGAGAAGGGGCACTTTCATTGGCTTCTGGTTCAAAGGAGTTCCCTCAATGACCAAATAAAATGCAGTTTGTGTAGACAGGGGTTCCCCGTGTACGGTAACACCACATACTACGCGCATTCGTTTCCAAGTAAAGCATAATCAGGAAGATGACGCGATACAGTGTTGCGCACTCTTTCGCAGTGTTTTGTACACACACACACACACACACACACACACACACACACACACACACACACACACACACACAATTGAACAGCCTTCCTGTAGACGTGAAGAGGAACAATGGCTCGATTAATCCGAAACCCCAAAACTCACAAAATAAACGTAGAGACGGTTTATATTTCTGAAAGGAAAAATATTTCAAAATAGCTCAAGGAGGCTCAGTCGGTTCGCATCCGAGTATCTCGATTTAACCCAACTTTGGGAGGATGGGCCAACATTGAGATTCATGTCCAGTGGGCGGAGGACATTGCAGACCTAGGTACAAAAGGAGCAACATTTTCCCAGACGATTCCAAAGACCATAAGGCGTCACATGAAAAGAGGAAGCTTGTGTTCGCGGATTAGATAAATATTTCAGACACAGTATTTGGGCACTACTGTTTTCCCCTGATAACTGAAAAGTAATAAGAGCTGCAAACAACTTTCAGAATCCCCGCAACACGATTGGCCGGTGTAAAGCTTGCAGGCACACTGACACTAAGCGAACCGTCTAGATCCGCACTGATGGACATGCCCCAAAAATAACGTAAACAGGTCTTGTTCAGCGAGATGTCAAGAGTCATTAGCTGTGTTGTGTTGTTGAAATGGACTCAGGAGTATGATGATAAAGGCCTGGCATACAACAGATTGTCTGCCTTTTACCAATGTCCTTTCCCGATTAATACCCCCATCTTTCCTCCTTTCTCCTTCCTTGTCCACGGCACAGAAGTGCTCAGTGGGAATCTTTGGCACATGCACAGCTCACATGTGAGATCGCATCCATGCAGATTTAGGGAAAAAGCCAATGGCCAAGAGGGTAATAAGATTGCCCCTCAAAGCGATGCCCCCTGGTGGCATGCTCCGCTAGGGGCAGCCCACGTCCGAGCTACTGGAGAAGGCCCCGAAAGCTCCATGGACATGGGCTCCAGCTGAGGAGCGGAGTGTCGGGCGGCAGTTGCCGTGTGTGAACTGTTACAATGTAAGAATGTCAGAGATTTGCTTAGGGGCGCTGCACAGATTCGCTGAGAGAAAATACAAGTTTCCAGTCTCTTCTTGAATGAGCAGAGAGAGTCCGGCCGTCGAATGTCAAGCGGAAGACCATTCCATAGTATCGGTGCCAGGCACTGGAAATCTCTGTCTTCCATGGTCCTGCACCTGCTCGGAGGACATGCCATCCGCTCCTTCTGGGACGACTGGTGACAGAGCTATGCTTGGTACCTTCTCATGAGGCCACAGATTTACCCTGGCATAGAGGCCTTGTCCCGTATGCAGCTGTAAACGACGAAGCATATCTTGAATTACATCCTCAATTCCGGCAGCAACCAGTGTAGATCCTGCGGGACTGGATTGCTCTAGTACCTTCCTGAGCAGCCCAGTAGCAGAGTTCTGTACGCTCTGACGGTAATCAATGGAGTTTGCCGGGAGTTCGTAGAGTGGGATAGTCTTCGTGCACAAGAGTGTTTGGTTCCGCTGGCTCTCGTGCAAGTACATGCCGTCAACAACATTGAGTGGAAAGCTGTTGCAAGTGTTGATTTCGAAGTCTCGTAGCGCAGGTGTGAATGATAGACACCTGGTCGAACTCTAGTACTTAATGCACACACACATACTCACAAGCACAAATACACATGTGCGTGTGCATGCAGATAGGCAAACACTCACCACGCAAATACAAACGTGCTCGCTCATGCATATATATAATCGGCCTTCGGTGAAGTTTTGAAGTCACGGGCGACTAAGACTGCATGAGGTAGCTTAATTTTACCTCTGTAATGCAATTTCTTAAATGACGAGGACAATTCCAGAGGCGAACGATTGATGAACTTCCTGTGCATGTCGATTGATTTTCTCCACAACACACGCCTGCGCGCCCACAAGCATGCACTCATCTTCAGTTTTTATTTGTCTGCAGTTATGTGGATAGAGAGAATAATTTGACGTGACAAATGATTACGAGTGCAACTGATATGAGAACACAGACCTGAAAATGTCAGAATCACGGTAAGAATCTCAATATATCTGCCTCCATTTGATTCTAAACACACAAACGCGCACACACACGCGCACACACACACACACACACACACACACACACATTCACACATACACACACAAACACCACACATACACACACATACACACACACTATCTATCTATGATGTTGCTTCGCGAACGAAGATGAGTCGATGCTGCTGTCCACGTCCACCGCAGACACGTTGGTGGCTGTAGAGGCCGATGCGGGACCGGCAAGCCCGACCACAGCGGCCGTAGGGAAAGATCCGGCCAAGGTCTAGCATGACGCCCTCTCGGTTTTTTCTCCTCTGGCGCTTCTCCTTTAGTGTTTCCCTGCAGGAGCTCTCCAACACTGCCGTGGCTTTATTGGTGGTGTGACGCCAGGCATCTCTGTCAGCAGCGACGTGTCCACTGTCGGGGATCGATGTTGCAGGAGATGAGGGCTTTCTTGAGAGAGTCTTTGTATCTCTTTTTCGATCCCCCTTTGTCACGTCGACCAGTGGAAAGCTCACCAAATAGTGCTACCTTGGGCAGGCGGTGGTTTTCCATTCTGGACAACCACCGCCTGCCCAGCGCAGCTGAGATCTCAAAAGCATGGTATCTATGCTGGTGAGTTGAGACCGTTCCAAAACTTACACATTTGTGATGTAGTCGCTCCAGTGTATCTCCAGGATCGTACGAATACAGCGTTGGTGGAAGCGTTCCAAGAGCCTCAGGTGTCGCTGGTACAGGACCCAGGATTCTGAGCCATACAGGAGTGTGGTAAGGACAACGGCTCTGTATACACTGATTTTTGTGTCCTTTCTGAGGTGTTTGTTGCTCCACACTCTCTTGTGCAACCTGACAAAGGCTCTTATGGCCTTGGCTAGTCTGCTGTCCACTTCCTTGCCTATCTTGGCAGCCCAGGTATGTGAACTGGCTGACAGAGCGTAGTTCGGTCTCCCCAATGTAGATGTGAAGAGGGTGAGACGCTTCTCGGGGGGCAGGTTGGTGGAGGACCTTCGTCTTCATTAGGCTAACTTCCAGTCCGAAGAGCTGGGCAGCCTCTGCGAAGCAGGATGTGACTTGTTGCAAGGCTCTCTCAGAGTGTGCGACGAAGGCGGTATCGTCTGCGAAGAGGAGGTCTCTGATTGCCTGGTTTGTAGTCTTGTGCAGGCTCTCAGGCGCCTGAGGTCAAACAGGTTGCCATCTGGCCTGTATCTGACATACACCGCGTCCCCATCATCAAGGGCGTCCATTGGCTGATTGAGCACCATGCTGAAGTAGATGGATAAGAGGGTCGGTGCCAGGACACAGCCCTGCTTCATGCGATTGACAATGGAGAAGGGCTCTGACAGGTCACTGTTCAGTCTGACTTGTCCTTGCTGGTCCTTATGAAGCTGCATGATGCTGTTAAGGAACTTTTGGGGGAGCCGAGCCGTTCAAGAAAAAGCCACATTCCCTGCCTGTTCACGGTGTCGAATGCCTTAGTCAGACCAACAAAGGTGATTTAGAGGCCTTTATTTTGTTCACGGCACTTCTCTTGGAGCTGGGGGAGGACAAACACCATATCCATGGTGCTCCTGTTTTCCCTAAATCCACATTGGCTCTCTGGGAGAATATCCTGGGCGATGGTGGGGGCCAGTCTGTTCAACACGATTCTCGCGAGGATCTTTCCGGCGATGGAGAGCAGGGTGATCCCCCGGTAAATTGAGCAGTCCGTCTTCTCGCCTTTGTTCTTGTACAGGGTGATGATGCCTGCATCTCGGAGGTCTTGAGAAAGCCTTCCCTGTACCCAGCAACATACAAATAGGCTGTACAGTCTCTCTAATAGAGCTGGACCGCCATGCTTCCATACCTCAGGCGGGATTCCGTCAACTCCGGCAGCTTTGCAAGGTTTCAGCTGTTCTGTTGCCTTCTTGAGTTCTTCGATGGTAGGCAACTCATCCAATTCAGCCTTTATGGGTTGCTGAGGAATACGGAGGATGGATGGCACGTCGAAAGAGCAATCGGCATTGAAAAGAGTCCTGAAATGTTCCGACCAGTGGTTCAGGATTGACATCTTGTCGGTGAGCAGTGTCTGGCCGTAAGCGCTGAGCAGCGGGCTCTGAATTTGGTAGGATGGGCCATACACTGCTTTGAGGGCTTCATAGAATCCCCTGATGTTGCCGGTATCTGCACATTGCTGGGTCCTCTCAGCAAGGTCGGTCCACCACTCATTTTTGATCAAGCGCAGTTTGCGCTTGAGGTGACAGCATATCTGACGAAAGGCAGCTTTCTTTATTGGATAGGATGGCTTGGCAAGGTGGGCCTGGTGTGCATATCTCTTTCTTGCTAGTAATTTTTGGATTTCGTCATTGTTCTCGTCGAACCAGTCTTTGTTCTTTCTGGAGGTGTAGCCTGTGACTTCAGCAGCTGACTCTTGGATGGTGTTTTGAGCTGGTTCCAAATGGATTCAGGGCATGGGTCTTGGGGGGTAGAGGCTGCCCTCAGTTTCTCCAGAAGATTGTTCTGAAATATCAGTCTTACTTCTGGAGACTGGAGGCCCCTGAATTTGAGCTTTTTTTACAGGGGCTTCTCTGTTTCTCGTTTTAAGCTTGAAGTGGACCCTCAGGTTGCAGTGGACAAGGCGGCGGTTAGTGTGACATTCTGCGCTTGGCATCACTCTGGTGGGCAGGACATCTTTTATTATCACGGTGGCGCACAAGGGATGTAGTCGACCAGTGCTTGGACCTCGAGTGCATCTGCAGAAAGATGTATTGGTGATAACGAGCTGTTGTTTCATGCAAAACTCCAGCAGCAGGCATCCATTGTCATTGCAGTTGCCAATGCCGTGCTTTCCCAGAGCCCCTCTCCAGGCTTCAGAGTCCCGACCGACTCGGACGTTGAAATCGCCGAGGAGGAGGATTTTATCTTTGGCAGGGGTGTTCTGGACAATGCTTCGCAAGTCTGCGTAGAACTTGTCTTTGTCCGCTGGGTCGGCTTGAAGTGTTGGAGCGTACACGCTAAATAGCGTGACATGCTGCTTCTTCTGTAGCGGGAGGCGCATGGAGATAATGACAGATCGGCAGGCGTTCAAGCCTGGAGGCAATGGAGTTCTTAACCATGAAGCCGACGCCTGAGAGGCGTTTCTCTGCTGCAGGTTTGCTTAACCTGTATAGTGTGTAGCCCGCTGTGTGCTCTTGGAGACTGCCTTCCTCTGCAAGGCGTACTTCGCTGAGAGCAGCAATGTCGATGTTCAATCTTGCCAGTTCGTGAGCGATGAGAGCGGAGCGACGCTCTGGGCGATTGCTGTCAGTTTTATCAAGCATAGTTCTGATGTTCCAGCATGCAAGTTGTAGTCCTCTGGCAGGACTGGTGGTTTTTGTTGTTGGGATGGAGACGAGCTTTTTTTCGGCCACCTTTTCTAGGCCCCTCTCCGAGTGGAGCAAGCAGTGCTGACCCTAAACAGGGCTGCTTGGTCAAACAGAGTGCTGCCGGGCGATGTCGTTGTCTCCGAGTCGACATCGGACGACCAATATCCTGTACCGCCTGCATGCAGGATTGGAACTGCGGCTTCCAGTGTCATCTTCACCTACCGTTTCGCCCCTTTCCCATCGCTATAGGACTTGTAAAAAGATGTGGACGTGGACGTGAAAGTATCATTTGAGCCTGCGCAGTGGAGTTTTAAGGTGAAGTTCGGTGTGCGCAGTACCGGACCCACCCTTTACACCCGAGGTTTGTCTGCCGTGGCCTAGCAAGCTGGGACGGTGACAGTGAGGTCCTTGGGTCGTAGATTTTACATCAGAGTTTCCCTCTCCTAGACGGACTGCCTGACGAGGCTAACGAGCTCCATCTGGCCGGGTTTGAAATGAGAGTTGTCCTTCTCCTAGACTGGTTGCCAACCAAGGCTTATGAGCCCAGTCTGTCCAATCCCGGTTATACGGCCGAGTGCTCGGTCGCACCTGTAGGAAGCTTTGTGAGCAACAGAGGGACCACGTGATGGTGTTCCTGCAGGAGCAATTAGGTAGGAGAGGCCAAATGCGTGCCTGTGCAGCGAACTGCATTGCAGCAGCAATCACTACCCCAGGATGGGAGAGGCTATATGTTGCGCGTCACCGTTCATTTGTTGTGCGAGATGCAGGACCCAGACCACAACCCCACCCATATACACACATATACACACGCATACACGCGCGCGCGCGCGCGCACACACACACACACACACACACATATACGCACACATACATGCGAAAACACATTTCACAAACGCATACACACATATTTAACACAAACATACACACACATGCAAATACACACTAAAACACACCCATAAATGCGCGCACACCCTCACAAATGCACGCACGCGCGCACGCGCGCGCACATTACACACAAACGCATGCGCACGCAGGCACACACGTATACACACTCTGAAAATGTGGTCATGCTCTCTGTGGTGTTCGTTCCTGAGACTAGCAAAGCAGCGACAGAATGAACTTGAAGGAAGGATGACCACGCACCCAAACGGCGTACCGGACACTTGCGTGCAACAGGGTTTCAGGCAAGCCTAGACGGCTCCCTTGGTGCTCGTCACTGAACGGGAGGATTTTCTTTCTCTCATCCCACGACCCAAAACTCCCCCATTCTCCACTCCCTCTTTCCATTCCAGTAGCAGCGGTGGACCAATAGGAGGCAACAGGGTGTGAACACGAGAACTTGAAGCGTGAACCACGGGCTACCTCGGCTGTTACAATGGAAGGCGTGCTTTAAATTTTTCAGTTGCGTGCCCTAAAAAAAGGATCAGGAAAAATAATATTCCGGGTTTTACGTCAAATTTCCTCCATCAGACGTTGCCTGTTGGCGTAATGCAAAGGCTTTTACTCGGATTGCGCGTTGATCCCCAGCAAAATGGCACGAAATGTCAAAAGTTCAAGAAAGACTCCGCAATCATAAACTCTTTTCCATCTTCTAACTTCGCAGTGGATTTGATGAGCTGTCCATCGATCAGTACCTCCCCGCAAGACTTCCACCTCAGTGGACTGAATAGAACCAAAATAGACGACCCACATATTTTAGATCTTTCGGGAGGCTTGCAACTTATTTGGGAGTTCAAGTTGCATTGTCACGTTTGGGGTGGGTGGAAGATGGCTCGATCCCCAACCGCACAGTGAAAAAATAAATTAAAGAGAAATTCCTTCCTCAGTCACTAAGCACATTTGAAGACAAAAACGCCACAAACCGAAAACATAAACAATCGACTCAATTATATTTCAAACAAAACTCTCACTAACTGAAAACAAATGAAAAAAGAAAGAAGAAAAGAAAACAATTACAAATTAAAAACCTTTAAAAATCTGCCCAGCGGGCTCAACTACAGCACCCAGCACAATTCTCTCCATCAATCTATCTCCATCTCTCAACCGAAAACACTCACCACAATGGACCGCACGGATGGAGCCACACGGCCCATCAGCCCCCGTAGGCCATGCAAGGCCATCAGGCACGAAAATCACCAGAACAGTCCAGAGCAAACGCTAACCAAGCCACGGTGTTCCCAGGCACTCGCCTCTCAAGATACGCGCAGAGAGACATGGTGGGTCAATTCTTACCCTGAACAAACAGGGGAAACATTACTCATAAGAAATCTTAAAATTTTAAAAACGCCCACACCGCGCTTACATATATATAGAGCTCTTAGTTTATCATCTTTTTTATCCATTTTTCCATTCTCTATTTATAAGTGATGCGGAACGTTAACGATCCAATCATGCATAAAGAACGCTCTGCACGAGCCACTGCAGAACCAAAAAACAAAAAGCACGTGCAAAACGTTCTGAAATATGCGCAGTAGCAAGTGCTGACCTTGCAAAACACTTAAAGGAGTAATATGGCGAGGTGGACTTAAAGTATCACCACATGCCACAACATTTCTCTTTATAAATTCATACAAAATAAAAAAACTGAGCCGTGACAGACCTCCCCCCTAGGATTAGACTGTACCGTCTAAGCCAATAAACTCGGAACGACTCAGTCCAATCCTAACTCTTCCCTTCTAAAACGAAAAGGATTGCTAGGGGTCTGTTGACAGATAACCACACGAACAATCAGTGACACATACAACTTTCTTCTCGTACACATGGAGAAAATATTTACTCCCAGAACCCAAAAAGAACGATAAACCATGGAAGTGGGGAGCTACCTCCCAGACCCCCAAAAGAACACTAATAAACCAAGAGGTGGGAAGCTACCTCCCAGACCCCTCACAAAAGAAACAAAGAGGTGGGAAGCTACCTCCCAGACCCCTCACAAAAGAAACAAAGAGGTGGGGAGCTACCTTCCAAACTCTTCACAAAAGAAACCAAGAGGTGGGGAGCTACCTCCTAGACCCCTCAACAAAAAACTGGATGAAAGACAGACATTGTCAGAAGGGCTTAATCCACAGGTCAAGTCCAAACGGGTGACCACAGCACCCCCAGGAACGTCCTCCCGACTGCTCCTGACCATGCCTCCAAAACCAGGAGACATAAAAAAACAGCGAAATATAATCGCCCAGGTATGCCCAGACCATTTCTCCAAAACCAGGAGACACCAGTCTGCCCCGGCAATACCCAACACTGTCACGAAACCCCGTGAACAGCACCGCCCAACACAGGGCAAGAAAAAAAAAACAGACTGACCCAGCCTCGAAATCTGAACAGCACAGACCTCCTTGCTGACAATACCAAACCAAAAAGAGCCAGCGACAAGCGCCGCAAAGTACTACATAAACTTAGTTTTTTTTTTAACAGAGCACAAAAAATTCGCATTGATTTCAAGATACAATTACAAGTCACGCAAGACAACACAAGATTAGTGACTGATTGATGGAAGAAATCCCTGTCACGGTTGGGATGGGTGGAAGATGGCTCGATCCCCAACCGCACAGTGAAAAAAAGGGAATTTCCTTCCTCACTCACTAATCACATTTGAAGACAAAAACACCACAAACTGAAAACATAAACAATCGACTCAATTATCTTTCAAACAAAACTCTCACTAACTGAACACAAATAAAAAAAGAAAGAAGAAAAGAAACCAGTTACAAATTAAAAACCTTTAAAAATCTGCCCAGCGGCCTCAACTACAGCACCTAGTACAATTCTCTCCATCAATCTATCTCCATCTCTCAACCGAAAACACTCACCACAATGGACCGCACGGATGGAGCCACACGGCCCATCAGCCCCCATAGGCCATGCAAGGCCATGAGGCACGAAAATCACCAGAACAGTCCAGAGCAAACGCTAACCAAGCCACGGTGTTCCCAGGCACTCGCCTCTCAAGATACGCGCAGAGAGACATTTTTTTTAACACTTTATTTTCAAAACAAAGGATACAAATATCAGGGTTGGATCATAGAAACTGTAACAGAAATGAACATGCATTCACAACGGCCCTCATTCCTGTAAAAAAGAATTCCACTTCAAATTAAATTTCTCAAAATTACCTGCCATTCTAGCTGCACACTCTTGTGTATTCAACACATTAAACATAAATTTTTTTAAGTCTTCAAATGAAGGCAATTCATTTATGGATCTTTTGTAATGTATATGCTTCTTTCCTAGCAGAATGATATGGTTTGTACATGCATCATAGTCTGGTGAGCCAAACAAAATATTTTGCTTATTCAAATGTAAGGGAATCCTTGTCTTGCTTCGAAGGAAACAAATAATTTATTTCCAAAATGTTTCACTAACAATACAGTCAACAAAGAGATGCTCCAAAGTTTCGGGTTCTGTCAAACAGAAAGAGCAGACATTACTCTGAACAATCTTTAGCTTAAACAAATATTCATTAACGGGTAGTATTCTGTGCAGAATTTTATACTGAAAGTTCCTAAGTTTCACTTCTCTTGTTGCTACAAAGGGAATCATATAATACCGCCTCCATGGCAATTCAGATACTCCCAATCTTTTTTCCCAAGATGTTTGCGAAGTAGGTTTTTGGCTATTTTCACTAAGAATTGTATAGTACATTCTCGCAAGTTTTGTTTTATTTTTTAGCAAAAAGGATCGTATCGGTAGATCCCCCTCACAAGCCATACTACTTGCGGTAGCTCTTTCAATACTACTCTTCCAGTGAGCGGGGATTATACTTAATAGTTTTGCATATTCCAAAAAGTTTCCTTGAAGGCTAAAGTGACATTTTACCTCTTCAAATGATTTAAATCCCCTGTTCGGATGAACAATATCTTTCATACTTCTAATTCCTACGTCAAACCATGTTTTTTTAAAGTAAGTTTTATCTTTATATTGCGGATTGTTCCACAATGGCTGATGTAAAAGGTCACAGGTCAAAAAGTGCCGATAGTGCTTGCTTACAAATTAATTCCAGATTTCCAAAACCTGCTTCCTGAAAACGTTCCTCACACTGCTTATGGCAGACTGACTTATACATCCCCCAGTTTCGATTAAAGTGTTAATATCAATTACTTTTCCGAGGGGAATACCCATTTCAGGTGCTTGTGCTAATCGGGTGATCCATGTTAGTTTTAGCGCCCTGTCATATGCATGAAGATCAGTCATCTGCAAACCTCCTTCAGCATATGGTTGGGTAATTACAGTTCGCTTTATCTTATCTATTTTGCCCCCCCATATAAATGCATAAAATTCCTTCTGGAGTTCCTTCATTGTAGAGTCAGGTGGTCTTGGAATGTTCATTAAGAAATATGTCAATTTTGAAACTGCAAGCGACTTCACTAATGTTACTTTCCCTAGCAGCGTTAGGTTCCTCCTTCTCCATATACGAAGCAAAGATTGTATCTTTCTAGTTACATGCTGATAATTCATGTCTACTATTTCATCCAAGTTATCTGTTAGTACTATTCCTAATATTTTGAACGGTTCCGTCGTCCAATTGAGTCGAACGTCCGTGCACAGGCGCATCGTTAATTTTACCATGGAACCTATCCATACAGCCTTAGTTTTCCTAGTGTTCATTTTTTGTCCAGATATTTTTCTAAATGTGTCTAACGTTCGAAGAGTGGCTCGCAGAGACTGCTCAGAACCATCAAGTAGAAATTCCGTGTCATCAGCATATTGGCAAACTAGATATTCTTTGTCATTTATTTGGATGCCTTTAATATCTTTATTCCGTTTGATTAAAACGTTCAGCACCTCCGCACACATGAGGTAAATGTAGCACGACAGGGGATTCCCCTGTCTTGTGCCGCGCATTACCGGGAAAAATTGAGACTTGTGACCATTTTGAACTACACAAGCATTTGCTCCATTGTTTAGTGTTTTCACCCATGTTATGAGGGATTTTCCAAAACCAAAATATGAAAGGCATTTTTCTATAAATTTGGGGGATATGGAGTCAAAAGCTTTTTCGAAATCCACAATTAACAAAAGCCCTTTCTTCTTCTGCTCCATGGTGTAGTTAATCACATCATATATAAGTCTCACATTTTCCCCTATGTACCTCCCTTTAAGGAAACCGCGCTGTTCTTTTCCAATCAATGTTGAAATATATCTTTTAATTCTGTTAGCTATGCATCCAGAAGCCATTTTATATATCACATTCAATAATGTTATAGGTCGCCAGTTCTTAAGCAGTGTTCGATCACAATCCTCCTTCGGTATACACGTTATGATACCCTGCTTTTGCGTCACCGACAATTCTCCGCTTTCGTGAGCCTCGTTCAAACTCTTGCAAATCATTTTCCCCAGGTCTGACCAAAAGAACTTGAAAAACTCTACAGTAAAACCGTCAGTCCCTGGCGATTTGTTATTGGACATGGCTTTCAAAGATACAGAAAGCTCTTCATAGGTTAGAGGACCCTCCAGTTCTAGCATCTGTTCACCAGATAACTGTCGTGTTTCTTCTTTCAGAGTATCCGGCCAAATGTCCTGAACCTCATAATCTCTATTTTTATACAGATTCTCGTAAAATCTCGCCTGTTCTGCAAGGATATTATGCCAGCCTTTCAATTCCGATCCATCAGGCAGCGAAAGTCTATGGATTATTTTTTCTTTGTAGTGTCTTTTCTCAAGACTTAAAAAATAGGCACTGTTCTTTTCTCCCTCCTCATACCATCTAGCTTTTGATCTAATCATTACTCCTTTAATCCTTTCCTCTCTCATCGTTTCCAACTCCTTTTTTTTCTTTCAGCAGCTTTAGTTGTACTTCATTGGTTCCGTTTTCCCTCTCCACTTCAATCTCTAGGTTACTGATAGTTTCTTCCAATTCTTTTTCTGCTTTTCGTCTTTCTTTAGCACATTTTTTTGAATAATTGATTGTTGCCTGCCTAATGCACATTAACAAATAATCAACAAAAAGTCTTGCAGATATTGTTATGTGAATTTCCTCCAGTGGAACTTTGTGCAACATTTCTCTAGAATAAGGAAAGGCTGCATATTCATCGGCCACTTTCTTGATTGTTTCCTTTACAATACTAACGTATCTTTTATCTCTTAGTAGCCTTGCGTTGAATTTCCAGAACCCCTTTCCCCTTTCTTCTGCTTTCATAAAGGTTAAGGAAACCACGGAATGATCTGTTCTGTAACCAATGCCAATGTCTGCCTTAGACACTGAATTTGCTAACCCTTCCGAGCATAAAAAGAAGTCAAGTCTTGCCTGCTTTCTAAAATTACCCGCTCTCCATGTATACCGCCTTGCATCAGGATGTATTTTCCTCCATATATCTACAAGCCCAAATTTATCCATGTTGGTCAAAACTACCTCTCTGGCCTTTTTATTGTTTAAGTTAACATAATTTCTGGAATCCTTTGACTGGTCCATTATTAGATTCCAGTCCCCTCCTAGCAGTATATCCTCATTGCCTACCAAATCAATTCGATCAAAAATGCCATGGTAAAACTGGGGATTATCTTCATTTGGTCCATATATATTTCCTAATGTAATTCGATTTTCCCCAAGAGATAAGTCCGCTATAAGAAAATTACCATTGGGATCACTTATGTAGCTATGCAATTTATACTCAAACTTGTTGCTGAAAAGAATAGCCACCCCTCTCGATCTGCTAGTATTCGGAGCCACTAGACCTTCATAACCCCATTCCAGAATTAGGTTTTTGCACGACTGGTGCTCTAAATGAATGTCCTGTAGCATCAATATTGATGGCTGCAGATCCCGAAGATAATTCAGAACATCTCTTCGCTTTACAGGGTCAGCTAGCCCTCTACAATTCATTGTTACAACCTTGATATCAAGCATAAGTAAATGTTAAGAAATTCAAAACTCTTCCGTCCATATCACAAACATGACTCTCATACAGAATACCTTCGGCTCCAAAACTATGATTCGTTAATTCACTGGTAAAATAACTAAGATGCTTTTCATTTAGGCCGCTACCAACTAACCTACTACAACATGACAAACAGCAGTGGTTGCACACATATAACTCACTGATCCAACACTTAACGAAAAGGAAACAAAGGTGAGTGGAGGTGGGGATTGAAAAGAAAAAAGCAAAGCAAAAACAAAAATAAAAAGGAAAAAACAAAAGGGGACAAAAGAACATTTCGAAACGAAAACGATGAGCAGTGCCTCAAGGCCCGGCCCATCCCAGCCCTGCCCCAGCCTATATCTCCAAACCATTTACATACAACACGTGCACATAAGTAATGAAATCACCACAGACAGTAGAGCATAAATGAAGTATGAAATTATCTACTGCATATCAATGTAAACAACATGAAACTCTCACTCTGAAAAATACGAGAAAGAAATGCTGAAATACAACTTACAAACAAAAATCCACCTAATTGCAAACGAACTCTCTGCATTAAACATTCAAATCAAGTTCGATAAACGAAAGAAGAGTATCAACATTGCAGCCCCTACCTGGCACCACGAAACACAATCCCTGGCGTCATCTCGTCCTTATCCAAGGTAAAGTACAACATTCCAGAGAAGTGTTGTCACACAAATGTAGCTCCTGTCCTTGAACTCCTTTTCGCATCACCAGTAACGCACGAAAAGAAAGGCGAAAACGTTTGAAATTCACGACGAAGGCAGTTTCTTTACACTGTATTGCCACGATCAAAAACCGTGCAGTCCAATCACAGTAATGCACCAACAGCACTTACATGTTCGTGGATTTTCAAATCAAAACTAGCTCCAATTATAATTAATGCGACAACACAACCCTGACCGCGTATTTGTCCAGCCATATGTCTGTCTGCCGATTTAAACAACCTCTCCGCCTCACCTTCACCTTCCATTCACCGGAATCAGAGGAGAGCTGCACGCCACCACATTTCCACGCAGCTCCGGACGCTCTTCCAGTATCCGGAGTAGAGTTTGTTGCACCAATTCTGCGGACTCCGTTGCTGCTGAAGACATTGCGGACTGGGGCTCCTGGGGTTTCGGCTCTGGCCTGTTGTCCCCACCGCCACGGGCTTCTCGTTCTGTGTGGTCTTTTGCGTTGGCGTCGCCCGCTCCTAGTCGTCCCTGCCTCTTTTGACGCTGTAAATAGGGCTCCCTCCGACCTGGCCCGCCAAAGTAGTCAGAAAGAGGGGTTGCTTCGTCAATGCGGACAACTCTTCCACTCTGCAGGCGGGCATGGACAACCCCATCCCTCGTCCAGGCATTCCCTTTGCCGGCCCTCTCTCGCACAGCGCTGAGCAGCTTGTAGTTTGTAGCCGTGAGGTCTTCTGCAATTCCAAAAGGCTTGCCGCTTAGCCGACTCTTTGCGCGCATCACGGCCTGCCGATCCGCAAGCCTGAGGAATCTCACTATGACTGGGCGGCGCTCTCCATGCCGGAAACGACCAAGGCGGTGTGCAACATCTATTTTGTCCAAGTTGAAGTCCGTCAGCCCCAACTCACTGTTGATGAAACTCACTACTTTTCCTGCACTGTCCTCCAAGTTCTCCTCAGCCTCATCCCTGAGTCCCCAAATTCTGATATTCCACTTTCTACCCCACTGTTCTGTGTGATTCATCTGCTTCTGCACCACTCTCAGACTTCTCCGCGTTCTCTCAACTTCTTCCTTCATGTCGTTTTTCTCTTTCATCAGGCTATTCATCTGCTGTCTCAGTTGCTCGTTCTCTCGCTGAAGATCAAATATAGCACTTTCTATTTTTTCCCCTCGCTCATCTATTCTCTTCAGAAATGACCGAATCTCTTCCAGTTGCTCTCGAAATTCACTGGTAGTCATGCTGTCTGTCTCGAATTTCCCTTTCTTAACTTCAGTGCTCTTATCACTTCCCGACAAATCAGTTGAAACATGAGCGCGATTCCTGTCCCTATTCTTTCGCTTGCGCTTGGTACGCTTGCCTTGCCCGTACAGAGAAAGTGACATGAGTTCAATACACCGGGGCTGGGCTGGACAAGAGGCCTCAACTTTTAAAACTTCATTTGAAGTCTAGCTCAGCATCAACACAATTTCGAGAAAATTGCACTCACATTTTCACCATCACTTGATCAGTCCATTACTTCTTGTTGTTGGCGTCGAATTCTAACATTTGATGATGAAACAGTGCAATCTTCCGAGAGCGCGCCGTAAGCTCGTCCTGCCTCAAAGTGAGCACAACTCA
>JAWQFJ010004521.1:40000-59797 GCA_034096865.1 Theodoxus fluviatilis | reverse complement strand
GGGAACAAAAGGCCCAGTCTCGTGATGACGGCCTCGTGATGCAGATCGCTTGGTCAACAACTCGTGACCATAGCAGACAAAGGAACCCCACTAGTAAACAAGGTCCCATGACCGGGGTCTCGTGATGAGGGCAAGATGGCGTCTGGAGCGCGATTGGTCAGCACCGGACACTGAGTGCATCTATAAAACACTCTCCGACCCTCTCCCTCTCTCTCTTCCTGCCAACACCTCGCGCCACACCTGCCCGCCGCACCTGACCGTGCGACGGATAGCGCTGGAGGACCACCGGACGGGGACGGAATGCGAATCCGCCGCCCAGTCGAGGGAGCCATGCAGGGCATAGGAACCAGGGTGGAGAGAAACGGGAAGGGATAGACCTTTCCCAAATCCAGTGCTATCGATGTAAGGAATTCGGCCATTTCTCCAGAGATTGCCGTCTTAACCAACCAACGTCTCATTCTATGTTTGCGTGTCGCGTGTTCAGGGAGCAGCCCAAAACGCAGTGGCTAGGCAGGGAGGGTGTAGAACCCCAGAAAGGAGACGAATCTAGCCCGATCACCGGTCTCGGACCGAGAGGGGAATTCGATCCTTACATCAGTCAAGGACTGATAGGATTGCCAGGCGGAACGAAGCAACGTGTCCGAATGCTTAGAGATACTGGCGCGAATGTGACGATAGTGCGCGGTGATGTACTGCCGTTCAATAGCCGAGAGACAGACAGGAGGACTTGGTTGTCAGGAATCATTCCTGGAGTCGGGAAATACGTTCCCACCCATCAGGTAGAGATAGAGAGCGCTCTAGTCTCAGGAACGGTGCAAGTAGCAGTTCTAGATGGGATGATAGGCTGTGGAAGCTTTGACGTCATTTTGGGTAATGACTTAGTGCCGCCTGCCAGGCAAGTCGAGCTAACCCTAACTTCACCCCAGGTGGTGACAGTAGATAGGGAGAAGGAGACAGGTTTCTCAGCATGTGAGGTGACACGTGCGCGTGGAAGAGAAGCAGAAAGGGAGACAGATATCTCGGAGACCTCCCTAGGAGAGAATGTAGAGACAGTAGTCCGAGGAGAGAAATCAGACCTAGAGGTCAGAGACAGGAGTCAGACAGAGAAGTCGGACACAGAAGTCAGCGACGGGAGTCGAAAGGAAGAGTCAGATACAGGGCAGGACAGCGACGTACCTAGCCAGAGATCGGAGGGGAATACAGAGGCGGATGCCAGTACAGGCACCCCAGTAGAGGTAAACTCCAGCAAGGAAGACAACCTGTTAGAGGAACAGACGGGAGATAGAGAACTCAAACTCCTGTTTGAGCAAGTCATCCCCCAGGAAGTAGTGCAAGTGGAGAGAGGAGACAGAGAAGAAGCAATAGTGCAGGTGGAGAGAGAAAACAAGGCAAGCGTGAAAGCGTGTCTGTGTTTATCGGTTCCTGCCGATAGTGGTGTGAATGCCATGAAGGGTGACAGAGCAGAAGAGAGCAGCGAGAGTGACCACGTTGGGATGGAGAGTGAGAGATACCAGAGAAGTGTATCGAGCAAACGCTATCCACGGCGAGATGTCCAATTGAGAAGAGTGCCCGAGGCTAGCTTAGGAGGTGAGAAATGTGTGCCTTTTCCAGGGGTGACAGTGGAACGAAGAGACGTGTGTGTGAAAGAAGAGGAGGAGAGGACAGTTGAAGGAATGATGAGTGTACTACAGCCCCATGTGGCCATGGAGGACTGCAAGAGGGAGGCGAGGACTGAATCTCGTGTAGAGACAGGGATGGAAAGTGCCGAGCCCAGGGAGACCCCAGGTGGCGGGTGGACAGTGCGTGTTAATGACTGTCCCGGCGAGACAAAGCAGAGAGGGAGAAGAGGGCGTGAATGGAAGAAACGGAAGAAAGGAAGAGAAGTCTGAACTTGGAGGAATGGTCGAATGGGGATGAGAAAATGGATATGTCTGTCTGACTAGACCTATAGTCACTAGCTGACGACTACGACCAGAGACATATGTAACCTTTCACAGGTAGAAGCAAACATGTGTCTATCCCCCTGTGTTTTCCCCTTTCTGTCTTTGCATGCCACTGTGTTGATGTATTCACAATGGATAGTGATTAGAAAATATGTAACTGTCAGAGAAGGTTACAACCTTATATGAAGTAGACTAATGATGTGTTGAATAGTCAATTACCCCATCGTGAATTCCAAATCCCCTGTAATTCACGACATTAGGTGTAGGGATGTCATGAATAGAGATGTTTTTGCTTAAGTTGATTCAATAGATATATTTGCCCACTCATCGTGAATTCCAAATCCCCTGTAATTCACGACTTTTAGGTGTGGAGGTGTGATGAATGGAGAGATTTTGTTGTAAGTTAGTTATATGAATAAGTATATGAGCCAGCCAGCTCTCAAACCTAGCTTTTAGATAACCCAGCCAGCAGTTAGGAAATTGTGTCAGGGTGGGATTTTGAAAAGGACAAAGGAGATTTGAACGTTTCTACTGCGTAGAGCCTGTGCCAAAAATAGGACTGGTCAGTGTGGGGAACAAAAGGCCCAGTCTCGTGATGACGGCCTCGTGATGCAGATCGCTTGGTCAACAACTCGTGACCATAGCAGACAAAGGAACCCCACTAGTAAACAAGGTCCCATGACCGGGGTCTCGTGATGAGGGCAAGATGGCGTCTGGAGCGCGATTGGTCAGCACCGGACACTGAGTGCATCTATAAAACACTCTCCGACCCTCTCCCTCTCTCTCTTCCTGCCAACACCTCGCGCCACACCTGCCCGCCGCACCTGACCGTGCGACGGATAGCGCTGGAGGACCACCGGACGGGGACGGAATGCGAATCCGCCGCCCAGCCGAGAGAGCATCAGGCAGTCAGGCCTGATTAGCCCCGACCCACGCCATGACCACGGTTTAAGCCTCAACGCCCGCCCCCACGCCAACCGCCATGATGATGCAACTGACCACGCCAAGCCCGACCTACTCCACGTTTCACCTAGGAGGGGAGACGAAAGATGGAACCCTCCCTTCCACCAGCCTCACGCTTCAACGAGCCCTGACCCGGCTCTAAATCACCCAATTAATGGCCCACCGTTTCTTCACCCTGTCAGAAAGACACTTCATTCAACGGCGGTCAGCAGAGACTGACTCAATCAGATAAGTTGTATCACAAAAGCTGGCTGGCTAAACCTTACATTTCGATACCTTAAATTAGTTACATTAAGAATTATCATTTCACCTGCATTATTAAAAGTCATCTTTAAAGTTCAATCCACACTTTCTCCTCTGTACGGTCTTGTTCACTTGCATGGCATGGAATGAATGAAAGAATGTTATGGAACGGAAAGAAAAACCCCTAGACGAATCTCTCTTGAATGGGAGATAAAGAGCCCCGTTCGTAACAACACATACGCATACACTCAAAACACTCGCGTAGACTTAAATAAACACGCGTTTACACACTTGCACATACGTACATGCTCGTTCGTGCCCACACACACTCACACACACACACACATATACACACATACACACACGCACACACATAAACACACACACACAAACACACACACATACATACACAAACAAGCACACATACATACACATACAAGCGCACATACACACAAACATACACACACAAGCACACATACACACACACACACGCAAGCACACACGCACAAAAGCACACACTTACACACACACACAAACACACACACACACACACACACACACACACACACACACACACACACACACACACACACAGACTACTCGTATATGTGTGATATGCCTTTTCCAGAAGACAGTTCTTTCTGAAACATAGTCCAACCTTGCCTCGAGGATCCACAAGAGAACGATCAATCTGACAGCATAGCAGCGCCACCTGGTGTCCTTTGTCTCTGCATTGAACTGATCTTTTGCAGATGGAAATACGTGGGATTCTTCCCTCCCCGTGACCGTTTTTGACTCGGTGATGTGAAGTAGAAATGGTTTTCGATTATCCTTAGCTTTTTCAATCTCTTCAGCTGCTCATTTCCTGGATGTGAGGGCTTCGGTTCTCCTCTTACACGTCCTGAAGCATCATGGTGAGACAGTCTGTCGCATTCTGGCAATCACTGGATGCAGTCCACCCGTTTTTAGATCAGTCGATCACGCTTACTTTGCTGTGCGTTAAACTCAAAATTGAACAGCGGGCAGTTTGAAGCATTGGTAGCTTCTCTCACGACCTAACTTCCTTGAATCAGATTCAAAGGCGTACGTATTATTGAATAAGTATATTCCAGCTACGGGGCTGGCTGATCCATGTATGTACGTATATCTTTCAAAGCAGGAATGTGCAAATCACAATGAACTGGGTCGAAAAAATATCCCTATACTATTCAACTATATGGAATATCGAATTCCTGTCATAAATATGGAGACGGTGTTCTTCGTTATATTAATGCCTGGGTGTATACCATAAGAGAGCATGACGGAAGACACCAAGAGACGAGGAGATGGTCAAGCACTACTGTTCCCTAGGGATGTGTTGGCGCCCTAAGGCGAACGAGATGAGAGAACAAAGTAATCTTGCCTGCTGACAGCACACTCACAAACACCCTCAAAACCGCCGAAACCCAATATATAACTCCTTATGCTTAATGATTCTGCCACGTTGTAAGCAAACTGCGCATCTTGGCGCAGGCTGAGAATTCCATGCTCAACACTACGGACCCTATTTAAGTATGATGAGAAGAGTTATTTGACAAAAAAAATACTACTTCACGCCTTTGTTTTGACATCGGTATTTGCAGCACGCACCATCCCGTCAAGTCCGTTGACAATTTGTACGTCTTCCGGAAGCAGCGGTTTGGTTGCCCTCGTTTCTCCACGAATCCTTAAAAACGCCACAGTGACAAAAAACAGCAACGAAGTGGTAAATACTGTTGCTTTGATCATCGAACACGACGGCTTGCAAATGTTTGACTTCAAAGTCTTCTACAGGCTGAGAGGAAAAGCACACAGTGAGTAATCCGTTCGGTAGAGTTCAGCTGCTTAGTCCAATTTGACATGGGGCGTTTGTTCCGTGTCTGAGGAAGGCTTTTCAGTTGAAAATTGGCAAACTGTTGTATTGGGGAAACTTGTTTCTACCACTTCGTTGCTTTGTTTTGCTCATCTGTTAGTCACATGTGGTCCACTTATTACGAAGACGTTGCTACAAAGACGCTGTTTCAAAGACTTTGTTACAAAGACGTTGTTGCAAATACGTATTTACACAGACTGTTACAAAGATGTTGCAAACACGTTGTTATAAACAGGTTTTTGCAAAGACGTTGCGAAGAGGTTGTTACAAAGACGTTACAAAGACAGCATTGCAAAGACGTTGTTACAAAGACGTTGTTACAAAGATGTTACAAAGACGTTACAAAGACAGCATTGCAAAGACGTTGTTACATAGACGTTGTTACAAAGATGTTACAAAGACGTTACAAAGACTTTGTTAGAAATACGTTGATGCAAACACGTTGTTACAAAGACGTTGTTACAAAGATGTTACAAAGACGTTACAAAGACTTTGTTAGAAATACGTTGATGCAAACACGTTGTTACAAAGACATTAAAAGACGCTATTACAAAGACGTTGTTCTAAGACGTAACGAGGACGTTGTTACATGGACGTTGTTACAAATACGTTGTTACATGGACGTTGTTACAAATACGTTGTTACAAAGACGTTACATTGACGGTGTTACAAAGACGTTAAAAAGACGTTGTTACAAAGACATTCTTAAAAAGACGTTACACAGATGTTGTTACATAGACGTTGCAACAAAAACGTTTTTTAACAAAGACGTTGGTAACACGTGTTACACTGTCATTTGATGCTTTTTCTCTTTAATTAATCACTGCCTTCTGATTTTTACCAAGTGCGCACGTCAAATGTTCGACGCCAAGAAAATATACTGCAATTGCAGGCGTACACGTAATCTTTCCGAAAAACTAACAGAACAAGTTTAGCTCGGACGTGGCTCCTCTGACATCAGACTCCACACGGGAAAAGTGCGAACTGTGACCGGAGCCGCTCGGTGCCTTCCCCCTCGGGAACTTTGGGTCCCTGCCCTTTTGGAGCTTAGTCCAGCAGTCCAGCCAGGCGCGGCCCCAAGCAGCTAAAGAGGCTACTGCAAGGATCGGGTCAAGATCAGTCATTAAGATCCGACTGCGAGTTGAGCCGTCCTGGAAAATCTCCAGTCCAACCCACGCTCAGCAACAAAGTAGATCTTGTGGGGCTCTGAGGCCGAGTGGTTAGCGCACTGGACCTACAGTCGCTAGCGGCCAGTGGGTACGGCGCTCGAAGCTGCGCGGTTCCCAGAGTTGCATCCGTGAGCAAGATGCTTAACTCGCATTGCTTTTCCCCACCCAGGAGTAAAAACACCAGGGAAACGTGCCAAAGTATTCACTACTGTTGATTGTGAGCAAGAACGAAAAAAAAACCCACCAAACACCCTTCCGCAAATGCACGTCAAGCAATAAACCAAAACGCGGATCAAAGAGACATCCTTGATATTTCTGCCTCTTGTTCCTGACTTTAAATAAGGAGTCCTGTATCGAACAAGGTTCTTTCCATTAGAATGATGTCTTGTCCACATATATCCAATGCAGGAAGTCACTGAAAAGAAATGCTGACACTCCCGTTGGCATTATTACAGAATCAACAACTCCAATCCAAGACGTGGAGATTCAAAGAACTAAAGGCATTTGAGAGACATTCCACCACGTGCAGGGTTTGGCCAGACAACATACACATTGCACACAACGAAAAACAAATTTACCTTTCAAAATGTCTCTGCATCCCTTTCAATGACTTCCTCGCATAAGACTGATCATTCATGGCTGGATAGTCCTGGTCCCGGCCTTAGAACGTCCCGAATCACTTCTGTAACGGTGAATGGCCATTCTTGCGGAAGACGACCCATTCAATTAAGGACAGAGGCATCAGCAGTGACCAGACCTTTCCAACAGATCAGCAGTCTTCCTCTCGACCCTCTTCTGTCTTCCTGCAATGGGCGACCATCGTCCTGACCCCCTCAGCACTGAGCGTCGTCTTCTTTTCCATCACGAGTTATCTACCTCCTCCATCGCTCCCCTCTCTAAGACGGCGGATACAGTGCATTGGTCAATCGCTTCCGTCCCAGTCTTTCCCGCCAACGTCTGTCCTTTCTGCCAGG
Organism: Theodoxus fluviatilis; assembly: GCA_034096865.1. NCBI lineage: Eukaryota > Metazoa > Mollusca > Gastropoda > Cycloneritida > Neritidae > Theodoxus > Theodoxus fluviatilis. Next base: position 52,614 of record JAWQFJ010004521.1, on the reverse strand, counting down.
AAGACTCAGGGGACGCGATCAGCTCAGTGACCTAGATATGCACGCTTCTTTCGTGCCAGTAGAACATCGCGGGCAGACGCACGCCTATTACGCGCAATCTTTTTCTGCTGTTTGCTGCCTAACTGAGATGGACGTGGCTGTCGGAAGAAGAAGATCACTGCCCTCGGTAAGTCCTGCACGGACAACAACGTTCATCCTCAGACGCAGCAGAAGAGAGGGCAATCACTGTCTGTTTCTACCAGAGTCTGTGTTCTAGTGCGCTTGCACGTGTCTGCGTCAGCACTCGTCATGACAGCTTTGTCTGGACAGCTAGGGAAGGTGTGATTTCTGAGTCCTGTGTTGAGGTCAACGACCGCAGTTATATACTGAAGTGAACTCTCTCTCTCTCTCTCTCTCTCTCTCTCTCTCTCTCTCTCTCTCTCTCTCATTCTCTCTCTCATTCTCTCTCATTCTCTCACGTTCATTCGTTTTCTCTCTCCCATTCATTTTCCCTCATTCTCTCATTCTCTCTCTCTCTCTCTCTCTCTCTCTCTCTCTCTCTCTCTCTCTCTCTCCTTCTCTCTCTCTTTCTCTCTCTCTGCTTCTCTCTCATTCTATCTCTTATTCTCTCACGTTCATTCGTTCTCTCTCTCCCATTCATTTTCTCTCATTCTCTCACTCTCTCTCTCTCTCATTATCTCAGTCTCTCTCATTCTCTCTCACTCTCTCGTACATTTTCTCATTTTCTCTCCTCTCTATATCGATCTGTCTGTCTGCTGGCTGCCTATCTACCTATCTATCTATCTATCTATCTATCTATCTATCTATCTATCTATCTATCTATCTATCTATCTATCTATCTATCTATCTATCTATCTATCTATCTATCTATCTATCTATCTATCTATCTATCTATCTATCTATCTATCTATCTATCTATCTATCTATCTATCTATCTATCTATCTATCTATCTATTTATCTATCTATCTCTCTATCTCTATCTCTCTATCTATCTCTCTATCTCTCTATCTCTCTATCTCTCTATCTCTCTATCTATCTAATCTATCTAATCTATCTAATCTAATCTATATTTCTTTCTTCTCTATATCCGTCTGTATGTCCGTCCTTCCGTCCGACCGTCTGTCTGTGTCTGTCCGTCTGTCTGTCTGCCCGTCTGTCTGTCCGTGTGTGTATGTGTATGTCTGTCTGTGTGTCTGTTTGTGCGTCTGTCTGTCAGTCTGTCTGTCTGTGTGTCTATCTGTGTGTGTGTCTGTCAGTCTGTCTGTCTGTCCTTCCGTCCGTTCGCCCGTTCGCCCGTCCGCCCATCCGTCCGTCCGCCCGTCCATCCGTCCGTCCGTCCGTCCGTCCGTCCGTCTGACTGTCTGTCTATCTATCTGTCTATCTGTCTGCCTGCCTGCCTGCCTGCCTGCCTGCCTGCCTGCCCGCCTGCCAGCCCGCCTGCCAGCCCGCCTGCCTATCCGCCCGTCCTTCCTCCCCTCCCCCCTCCCCCCCTCCCCCCCTCTCCCCTCCCCCTCCCCCCTCCCTCCTCCCCCCTCCCCCTCTCCCCCCCTCCCCCTCTCACTCTCCTTCTCTCAGAGCAAACAACGACATAAAATAAAGGGGTATACGAGCTCGTATGTACAACTACCAGTGTCCGTGCCAGCCCTGTAATAGTCAGCAACCCAGTCTGATCCGGTGAACACCGTCCGACACGAGCATGTCAAAATATAAAAAGATTTTGACTTTGCTATAAATTCCACCATGGCTGATTAGGAAGTTTCATCGCTGTTCTTCCATCAGTGACATGCGCAACCAAGTCTGGGTTTCAAATAAATTAGCAATAAGTATTAAAGTGGCACAGGGCTGCATCTAAAGGTACAGTTTCGCCGGACCCGCAGACATATATCGAAGAACAACACAGACGTCGAGCTCTTTGTTGACACTCAACCCTTCCTGATATCAGACGGCGGCAATACATCATGTTTAGGCGGCAACTTTGCGTTTCTTGGACTGAGAGATCCCGGCTTGCGTTCAGGGGATGAGTGGGCCCTCAAACACGTCAGGCCCACAGATGAGTCTTTAAGCCGGCCCAGTGCTTGCATGCGGGGGCGGCCCAGGTTGGCATGGTTGCGTCGGTCCTGGTAACGTTGGCGTACTCCAGTGAGTCCTATCTACGACGGCATCAGCCGGCGGTCAATCCGCGAGAGCCCTCGATGCTATCAGAACCATCTGCCCCGCACTCTGCAGTTCTACCCCAACCCGGTCCAGCCTCTGTATCCCTTTGCCGTGACGGTGGCGGTGTTGTGATGGCGTCATTACCCTGGCGGGCATCCATTACCCGTTTTCATGGCGGACAGACAGGCGAAGGTTATGACCCGGCTCCCTAACTCCGACCCTGTGCTCAGACAGTGAAACAGACGCACCACGCAGGATCTATCGGTTGTGATAACATGTAGAAGGGGAGGTGTGTGTGGGGGGTGTGGGTGGGTGGGATGAGGGGAGGCAACAGGAGAGGAGCTGGAGGGGGGGAAGGGGGGGGGGGGGGAGAAGAGTGGGGAAAGAGTGTTTGGGTGGCAGAAGAGGCATGAAGGTTGAGGAATGGCCGGAGACGCGTTGTCGTCACTTCCGGACGGGCCAAGAGAAAAATAATCATTGCCGCCATCTTTGAAAGATAAGAACTGGAATGCATAAAAGTAAAAGACGTATGTGTTCGTTCCTTTTGAGGAATAAGATCGGTCCATGATGGTAAAAAAATCGCATCAAATCATGGAGGCAGTTTGATTAAAATTACATGTATAAATCATCGAGAATATTGATAATAGATACATTGTACTTGTATAATTGTATACAGGCCCGAAAATGATTTGTAAACAAACACGCTGATCCCCTCGAGCGTGCCGACGCCGTAGCTTGCAAGCGTGCTCAATCGAATCGTGATGAATAACGAAACCTGTGAGCGGCTGAAGTCACAGCGACGTTCTTCAATCAGCAGAACCTATACGCGACCGCATTCGCTTGACTTTCAAAATCAGCGCCGTTTGCTGTGATAGGACGACGATCGCTAGTCAAGGCCAAATCATCTCACACCAACTGCACGGATCGGATTCTTCATTCTCGCCACGTCAGGCAAACGAATCTGTCTACTAAATCCGAAACTAAATACCTTTATCGGATTTCATAAGAGCTTTACATTACACATAGAATCACACTTTGATCAGAATGTATGCTTTGCTACGATCAGTGATGGACAACACGAGCACATGCGTGAGATCTATGTCATCGCGCATGTTGTGCATAAACGAGGCAGCTCATCACTGCCGCTAAAAGTGAAAGCGCTCGCGTATAGGCACTGCTGATTGAAGAACTTAGCTGCGACTCCAGTCGCCGACAGGTTTCCTTATTCGTCACATTTCAACTGCACGCCTGACAGTGACAGCTACGGCGTCGGACTGCTTGCTTGTTTACAAATCGTTTTTGGGACTGTGTAGCCTACAAATTATAAAAGTGAAAGTTATCTTATATCTATTATATATTTTTCGGTGATTTTTAGTTGTAATCAAACTATCTTAATGGTTTGGTGTCCTTTTTTAATCATCATCGACCGATCTTTATTCCTCAAAATGTTCTGACACATACTCCTCTACTATATGCATTCCAGCTCTTATCCTTCAAAGATGGAACGTCTCACGTGGCTGCTATCATTTTCAGATTAACCCTGGTGAACCCGTCTCCCGCCATTGGGACGGGAGTGGGGAATGGGAGAAAAACGAACCGAGACCAAGCTGGAGTGTGTACACATTGTGAATATCCTCTGATCTATTATTCTTTCCCCTTTCTGAAGACTTTAATCATGGGATCAGTCTGTTCCTGGTGCAACGTGGAGTATCGGACCAGCATCAGCTGACTGCAAGCCTACAGAGAGAGGAAGCAGGTGTGAGATTCACGGCAAAGCAGGAGTCATACAAACATTTCGTGCCTTATCACGTGGCCGTTCCCTTTTGAAGTCGCATTTGGCAAAAGGCGGACGATAGGCAAGGATTAACGATCATTGATGCTGTTCCAGCATCATTGAGATAGATGAAGACTGACGACTATCCGATTGCTGACGACATGTCCTCATGTAAACAGCACTTCCCTGCGCCAAATGTTTTTGACCGGAAGACTTTGAATTGTCCATTTGTGAGACTTGTTATCAAACTACGCTCAGCTGATGGTTTCGATATATTAAATTAATTCTGTGAATAAGCAAAACCGGTGGAGGCTGCGTGTGTGTGCGTGCGTGCGCGCGCGCGCGCGCGCGTATGTGTGTGTGTGTGTTTTGCGAATAGTGACTTCATGATAGGTAATTGCTATACTGTCACTATCAGACCTGTTTTATGTCAATATGTAGGCCTACAGAGGAAAGGAGAACCAGAGCAGATATGCCAAGAAAACTTATCAGGAAGGCAAAGAAAACCACAAGAAGGAGAACAGGTCATATTAGCAGGGCATATAAGCTGACTGAATGTCGACAGAGAAAAGTTTCAAGGACTTGCCAATGACAAGGTGAACGTCTCAAACCCAAATGCAGAGGAAAGGACGATGCCTCAACCACGACTTTGCAACCTGACTCAGCATGACACACCTAAACGTGGCTAGCCAGTTAAGTGCAAGTCTACATTTGCTCGCCATTTCCTGTCGTCTGTTCACCTCACTTTGCACCGATGCAGACTGACATGCAGTGCTGTCGTGAAAGTCAAAAGTATGTGAACGCTTGTAGCGGGTCTGCGCATGAGAAATGGAGCCTGACATTTTATCCCAGACTTTGAAACTTCAAGGATTTAGGAACGTAGAGAGGACAGCGACAGTGACATAAATCCTGCCAACTTCACTAAGAGGGGAAACTGGGATGAATAACTGTCATGTATAAATGATTCGTGTATTGCCTGCCGCAGAAAAACCTCATCAAAGTGACTCGACGTGACCTTACGGGAAGACCGGAAACGAATTCGATTCACTTCCGGTGCCGTCGTCGAAGGAAGTTTCCATCACGACTGATTAGCATCCGTTGCCAGGCAACTAATCTCACGCAAGCACGCCCACGCCTGATCCATGTAGAAAAGTTGGATGTCTGGGAAGAAAGGACCATACATCAACAATGCAACTCGTTTGTGCAATTCTGCAAGTTTCCGGATTTTCGATTGTTTGTATGTTTGTTTGTTTGTTTGTTTTCAAGTTTTGTTTCATTACACAGATTCGACCCTGGTCAGGCAACAGTGATACGTTGTCCTTGATGGAGTGGGCGAATGACAATGTTTACTACAATGCCATCAGGCAACTAATTATTTCAATAACAACAGAGAACGCAGAAGTAGTGCTCTCTGAAACCATCTGCTTTTCGAAATGAGGAAATCACCGCTGATCTCGACAGTTGTCCATGAGGCTAACTTTGTGCGCGTGATCCATGGCTGTTTGGAACGCTCACTTACACTACTGAACAGAATACACAGATATCATCATTGTGCATCAGATGCACACCCGTACGTAATGATCTATTTCAGCGCAAGCAACATAGTTAAGGATCGTTACCCTCAAGGGTTTGGATTACGCTTCTCACCAGCGGCAGCCAAACGCGGACCTCCCGGAAAAGAGATAGTTGTTTCTTTTCTGACATACATGTATTATCAGACGCCATCTCTCTCTCTCTCTCTCTCTCTCTCTCTCTCTCTCTCTCTCTCTCTCTCTCTCCTCAGCGGCTAGCGCTCGCGCCGGTAGGACGTGTTTGTCTCGCTCCGGCCAGTTCACAGTACCGTAAGGTAACAGTAGCACCATGCCAGTCGCTGGACTTCCAGCTCCCCTGGATACGCTCCTGACATCCCTGCTAATGACCGAGGAGCCTACAAGTTGGAAGGTGGACGGTGAAGGTGGCAGTGTCGTCGTCGTGTTGAGATTCAGACAGCGCGACGGTCAGCCATTGCTCACGAGCAACAAGCGTGGCTTTTGGCGCAGGAAGACTCCAGCACAGAGACGACAGGGCCAACAAGGGGCAGAAGAACATCGACAGAGGGATGAGCAGATACATTTCGAGCATATTTCGCAAACAAATTCTGTCAGAAATGATGTCGTGAAAGGAACTGTTTGTGCTCACGCTGATGCACGAAGTACTTGTTCCCAAGTGCCGGCTGATTACGTCATCCCACCACCCGTGACCTCTGACCCCTCCAACTGTGATGACATGGAAGAAGCAGCAACCTCGGCCTCCAACAAGGATTCCTCTGCAGAAGAGGCAATACACCTTCCGGATTACCCTCCCGTTACCACGGTTCCATCCCCTAGAAAAGAGGCAACGTTGGAGGACCTGCAAAAGCTGATGAGCGAGATGTCCCGTACCTTGCAGGAGCAAGTAAGCGCATTCGGGACCAGCATTGGAGAGGCTTGTGATCCGGGCAAAGTGACAGACGAGGCTTCATCTTTTCCATCTATATACCTCTACAGATTGCCTGCACGATCCCGAGGAATTAGGCAAGTGGACCTTCCTGTCGACACGTACAAATGGACTCGGAGAAACTCGACCTGTACTTCGTTCGGCAACGCGGCAGGGATGCCGCCAGAGTAAACAAGTCCACAACGAGCAGGACGTCACAGACGCGACAGCAACCTCCACGCGTTGCACGCAGAAAATGAACATTGCGATAAATTCATCGTTTTCACGCGTGCTCGTTGCATGTGCCGAAACTGTTCCCAGTTTTTGACGAACTTTTTATAGTGATTTTTTTCCCCTTTTTTTCGTGATCGTGTTTCTTTCGCGTTTCGCTCCAATGTAATGAGCCGGTGGCCTACACATTAAAATTATTTCGTTCGTTCGTACTCTCTCTCTCTCTCTCTCTCTCTCTCTGTATATGGACACATAAAATGTTGGGTCGGCGGCCGCTAACAATTAATCAATCAACCAATTAATCAACCAACTAACCAACCAACCAATCAATCAACCAATCAATCAATCAATCAGCCAATCAGTCAATTAGTCAATCTCTCTCTGTCTTTCTCTGTGTGTGTGTGTGTGTGTGTGTGTGTGTGTGTGTGTGTGTGTGTGTGTGTGTGTGTGTGTGTGTGTGTGTGCAAGTGCCAATTGAAAACTTGCAAATAAATTCAAATATCGCCTCTTTGTCCCTAAATCGTGTTATGAGGACATGAAAGCAGACAGACTAGCAAAACATCTTCCTGAAGGCGGACACTGCGGCCTTTCTAAACAAGGCGGACACTGCGGCCTTTCTAAACAAGGCGGACACTGCGGCCTTTCTAAACAAGGCGGACACTGCGGCCTTTCTAAACAAGGCGGACACTGCGGCCTTTCTAAACAAGGCGGACACTGCGGCCTTTCTAAACAAGGCGGACACTGCGGCCTTTCTAAACAAGGCGGACACTGCGGCCTTTCTAAACAAGGCGGACACTGCGGCCTTTCTAAACAAGGCGGACACTGCGGCCTTTCTAAACAAGGCGGACACTGCGGCCTTTCTAAACAAGGCGGACACTGCGGCCTTTCTAAACAAGGCGGACACTGCGGCCTTTCTAAACAAGGCGGACACTGCGGCCTTTCTAAACAAGGCGGACACTGCGGCCTTTCTAAACAAGGCGGACACTGCGGCCTTTCTAAACAAGGCGGACACTGCGGCCTTTCTAAACAAGGCGGACACTGCGGCCTTTCTAAACAGGTCTGACGGGATTACTGCAATTCAGTCCTGGCGGGTCTTCCTGAAGGCGGACACTGCGGCCTTTCTAAACAGGTCTGACGGGATTACTGCAATTCAGTCCTGGCGGGTCTTCCTGAAGGCGGACACTGCGGCCTTTCTAAACAAGTCTGACGGGATTACTGCAATTCAGTCCTGGCGGGTCTTCCTGAAGGCGGACACTGCGGCCTTTCTAAACAGGTCTGACGGGATTACTGCAATTCAGTCCTAGCGGGTCTTCCTGAAGGCGGACACTGCGGCCTTTCTAAACAGGTCTGACGGGATTACTGCAATTCAGTCCTAGCGGGTCTTCCTGAAGGCGGACACTGCGGCCTTTCTAAACAGGTCTGACGGGATTACTGCAATTCAGTCCTAGCGGGTCTTCCTGAAGGCGGACACTGCGGCCTTTCTAAACAGGTCTGACGGGATTACTGCAATTCAGTCCTAGCGGGTCTTCCTGAAGGCGGACACTGCGGCCTTTCTAAACAGGTCTGACGGGATTACTGCAATTCAGTCCTAGCGGGTCTTCCTGAAGGCGGACACTGCGACCTTTCTAAACAGGTCTGACGGGATTACTGCAATTCAGTCCTAGCGGGTCTTCCTGAAGGCGGACACTGCGGCCTTTCTAAACAGGTCTGACGGGATTACTGCAATTCAGTCCTAGCGGGTCTTCCTGAAGGCGGACACTGCGGCCTTTCTAAACAGGTCTGACGGGATTACTGCAATTCAGTCCTGGCGGGTCTTCCTGAAGGCGGACACTGCGGCCTTTCTAAACAGGTCTGACGGGATTACTGCAATTCAGTCCTGGCGGGTCTTCCTGAAGGCGGACACTGCGGCCTTTCTAAACAGGTCTGACGGGATTACTGCAATTCAGTCCTAGCGGGTCTTCCTGAAGGCGGACACTGCGGCCTTTCTAAACAGGTCTGACGGGATTACTGCAATTCAGTCCTAGCGGGTCTTCCTGAAGGCGGACACTGCGGCCTTTCTAAACAGGTCTGACGGGATTACTGCAATTCAGTCCTGGCGGGTCTTCCTGAAGGCGGACACTGCGGCCTTTCTAAACAGGTCTGACGGGATTACTGCAATTCAGTCCTAGCGGGTCTTCCTGAAGGCGGACACTGCGGCCTTTCTAAACAGGTCTGACGGGATTACTGCAATTCAGTCCTGGCGGGTCTTCCGGCAGAACAACTAAAGCGTCTGCAACGAGTTCAAAACAGTGCGGCACGTCTGGTTCTTATGAAGAGCAAGCGCGATCATGTGTCACCCCTCCTGAAACATCTACACTGGCTTCCCGTTAATTTCTGCTGCCAGTACAAAATTGATGTTTTGGCGTACCGTCATTTTGATTCAACCATTCCGGCATATCTTTCGGCCTCCCTTTGTACCTATCACCCTTCCCGTTCTCTCCGCTCATCCAGTGAAAAGCTTCTGAAAATTCCAAAGCGTAGTACAAAGTCTTTCGGAGAGCGTAGTTTCAGTTTCATTGCCCCTAGTGTCTGGAATTCCCTGCCGACTGGCCTACGTGATGCACCAACTATGTCCAATTTTAAATCTCAGTTAAAAACCCATATGATTCGTCTTGCTTTTCTGTAAACTCCTAGTTTTTTTCAAGTCCTGTATGATAGTCGTACGAGTGTTGTGCTATGTAGTATGACTAATGAGTAACTGCGTGTAAATGTTGCTATGCATTGAGTTCTTGCAAGAAATGCGCGTTATAAATGCTATATTATTATTATTATTATTATTATTATTATTATTATTATTATTATTATTAGAGTTTGATGCCCAAAGTGGAAAAAGATTTGGGGATGCGAAGCCTGACCCACTAGACAGACGTGTCGCAGATAGCGCCGAGCCAGTGCGTCAGCACTCAGACGGACGACCTGCTATTAACGACAAGATTTAGGATCTCTTCCCAACCTCTGCCAGGATATTTGGCACCCACACGGAAACTGTGAAACCGCCAACAATGGTTTATACACTGCTGCACTGCTTCTGTAGAATTGCAGAATATAGCCATTCTGTGGAAGCTCTAAGAGATATGAAAGATGTGATATACGTTTGCGAGAAAGTTTCTTTAATACTGCTTACCTTGCTGGCTCAGAGTGCAGATTCCAATGAGAAAGAAATTATCTCTGCAGACCTGTTCCAAGAAGCAGAACTCATCCAAGCTTCAGAACAATACGACCACCAGCTTGAGGCACTATGCAAGCTTCACATCTCTTGAAACATCAAAACAAAAGTGAAAAGTATTGTTTCACGTACTTTCGGTCAATATCTTTTCACGATTTGCATTTGTACGTCTGACTCTTGCTTCCTATCATACTCCTAACCAATGGTTTCCCCAGGCTAATAAATTGTGTAATGACTGACAACACAGGTCATCAGATCGCCAATTAATATACTACTGAATTTGCCCACAAATGCAAAAGTAATACATTTGCAGAGTACATAATCTATAGTTTCATTGCACAAAGGTAAAAGAATATTGGAGAGGATGTAGCGGTGTCAGTGATGCGTCATTCTCCCTGGCTCAATCAACTGTTGCACATTTGATCCAAAATTGATGTGTCTTCCTGATCCTCATAGTGATTGCAAATAATTTGCTCGGTGGAGATTTTTCTTCTTATTTTGTGTCGCTGTTTTCAAAATGCTGAATTGTTTTCAGTAAACAAATTTGCATGAAAAAAAATCGTACAAAATTTCCGGAATAAATGTTTATGTTTGAATGCAAAGCAACAACAACACCCGTCTTTAAACCTTTCGAAATAATCTCTTCATTTGAAACGCCAATCTGTGTAAAAGAGGAGAGAGGCAAAGATGGACACCCGGATAAGAATTGTGGCGAGATGGCCTAAACAATCTCTTCTTTGGTCGAATATCAGTTGGTACATTTGGGCTGATTTGGGTGGTCTTGCCATAACTTCAAGCCACCGACGAAAGAAGTCCAGAGTAGTTTGATGCGAGGACGACGTCTCCTCCAGGAGTGTACCTCAAAGGAGAGTTTCTAAAATGGCGGAAACGGGTCACTTGAAGCAGGCAGACAGGCTCTCACGTTTTTCCCAAGCGTCTTCAGAGCAGCCCTCCGATCTTTCAAGACAAAGGTCGACATTTCGACATGCCAGACGTTCTGGCTGGCATGGAAGACGTCATGTGTAAGAGGAGCAAGGTCAGACCAACCACGTCTTCAGTTTCCTCTGTAAAGTAAGTTATGAAGGGTCCAAAGACGTTGCAGTCAGTAGACTTCCTGGGGGCTTCGTGTCCTCGCCCGAGGCAGTCCAGATGCATGGAAGCTGACACGGAAGTTCAGCTAACATTATTGACTTATGAAATGCCAGTCGCGGTCAATTTTTTTTTCTCAAGCAAACTTTGCTCATACTTTTTACTTTTCCGTTCAAAACTTTACTCTGAACATGACACATCTGTTCTCTGCCGATGTCTTCATGGACGCCAGGTGAATCGGTCAAATATAAACAAAAGGTGCCCCAAATCATCACTGACTGACATCAATGAAGCACAGGGGTTTCCAAATGTAGGAGAATGTACCCTTTAAAATTCTCTCCGAAATTTAATCTCACTTATATCACTTTGGATTCACAAATGTGACTCTATTTCAGCTTTGTGTCAATATTTGAGAATTGCTAGACTTTCTTTTACTCAGAGCCTTTTTAATCTGCCCGACAAAAATTTCTTTAGCAAAAAATATGAGTGAAATAGAAATGTAGGAAAAGAAAAAGGTATTTCTTGAAACTGAATCGGGTTCACCCCCTAGGTCACATGCTTTCTAGCAAATTAGTACCACAAGGAAATTGCGGCACTTGAAAATGTTCATGGCGATTCCACATTGTGCACGAGAATCTTGAAGTCAAATAAATGTTCTGCCTTTAGGTCTAACGTTTGCACTGGTTATAAAGCAAGGTGCGTGAAAAGGGCTGTGACAGTTGAAAAAAGTCCTCCATTTCTGATGATACTCCAAATACGTGCAGAACGCAATTCGTAGAACAGATCTATTATCGTCTGTCTGTTGACAGGGCGGGGGCGCCGGTGTCGGACCAAGAAACTCACTTGGAGATGTAAATCACGACAGCAAGTCCGATCATAATGATGTAGTCTTTCTTAATTAAAGAGGTGGCCGCGAGGAGAGCAGTTTTTGCAGGTCCCAGCGTTCTTCCGTCTGGAAGAACTTTCGCCACGTCCTTTCGAGACGAGAATTCAGAAGGGACATTGTGTGTGTGTGTGTGTGTGTGTGTGTGTGTGTGTGTGTGTGTGTGTGTGTGTGTGTGTGTGTATGTGTGTGTGTGTGTGTGCTTGTGTGTGTGTGTGTGTGTTTGTGTGTATGTGTGTGTGTGTGTGTGTGCTTGTGTGTGTGCTTGTGTGTGTGTGTGTGTGTGTGTGTCTGTGTGTTTGTGTGTGTGTGTGTGTGTGTGTGTAAATAATAATTACGTTTTTTCTAAGGCTAGCAGTTTAATGGCTTAAGAAATGAAATTTCATTTTCTGCGATGGCAGCTGCCGTAAAGTGCAGGATCAGGAGCAACATATGCTTTGTCGCATTGCCCATTGGTGGGTTAGTCGAAGATGAATGTCACAGAGGGGAGGTCCATTGCCTTAAGAATCGTCTGGCCCGGAAGCAATAAGGGGACCAACTCAGAAAAGTTCTCTCTAAGGAACCATTCCCTTCATCCATTAGGGTTTTCTCTTTGTTTTAGAGGGGGCTGGGGAGGGGGGGGGGGGGGGGGGGGCAGCCAGAACTCTGAGGCCGAGCGTTTGACCTGCAATCACTCATGGCTAAAGGGTGCGGCGATGGAAGCTGCGCAGATCTCAGAGTTGCAACCTTGCGCACAGTGCTTCTCACGCTGCTTCTCCCCGTCCAGGAGTAGAGCGGGTACCTGTGCGGGCTGAACCGGAAATTGGTGGAAATTAACTTCGGC
>JAWQFJ010004521.1:30000-35000 GCA_034096865.1 Theodoxus fluviatilis | reverse complement strand
TCCACCCAGTCGTGCCGTTGTTTCCCTTAGACGTCGATGACGAAGAGGCAAATTTTGTTTTGTTCCACTTAAGTCCGCTAGAGTTGCACCTGTACCTCTCAAACGTTGATGGCTTCAGAACATAAGAGCTCAGAGGAAGATGTCGAAGAAGCATTTATGTGAAAAATGTACATGCCTCGCGAAACATAAAAGCCCTACTGCCTTTCGTTTGAAACGCACGACCTTTATTTTTTTTCCGCGTGTGGCGGCCACGTCTCGGAGTATCGTCATGCATGGCGAGTCTCTCCTTACCACGACTGCTCCAGAATAGTTAATTTCGTCTCCAGAACCATTAGTGTCTGACTAGAACCATCAATATTTGAATGACTATTTGAGACAGCTACGCAAGCACCCTGAAAATTACCTCATCTCGTCGATGCCTGCTGCAGGGCACCTAAAGATTGAAAACACAAACACTGACGTCTTTCTTTGATATATTGCATGCCCTGAATGTAACGTCGCAGCTTTCCTCATTTCACACAACATTTTTATTGTTCTCGATAATGTCTTAGCAGTAAGCGTCAGCAAGGCATGACTGATTAAAAAAAACGTACCACACTCCCCTTGCTGTGTTTGCTGTTCCACTGCTACGGCTACATCAACAGTCTCGGTTCTTTGTTAAAGAGATATTGCTTTTGAAAGGAGCAGATCTATGATATCCAAAACACAAAGTTCATTCCTGAATGAGCAGGTGCATGCTGTTAATGGCGCCCATTGTGGCACAATTATTGACAAAAGTACTGGATTTGTTAGTTATTTTAATCTTTCTTCTGGAATAAACCCTTTTGTCACTTTCCTGCTGATTCCAAGGCCAAAAATTATTCCTTTGCTGGTGCCAGAAAGACTGCATACATCAACATGAAGTTGGACGCCAGCGTCGTTTTTATAATCTTCAAAACACTTCAATTCGATGCGTGCAATTCACGTTATTAAAAATAGATCTTAAGACAAGAAGCCTCGGCTGCTCTAATAGATTCCTGCGGTACTGCTGACTGACTGGGAAGCTGAGGGAGTTGGCATCTTGTCTGCGGGTAAGACTGGAATCACCGCATCACCGAAATCCAGACTGAGTCATAGAGAAACGACGACGTGAACGAATCTTTGCCCTTTGAGTTGGAGAGCCCCTCAAGTTAGGCGTTCTACAATGCCGCCCATTGCTAGGTCTTTTTCCCCTCCGTCGAGTTCTCATCTGGCTTCTGTCACAAGTCAAAATGTCTCTGGCACCTACCCAAAGATGTCAATCTGACTGGACGATTGACCAGTGCCTCATGTCTGCCTGAAGACGAAGGTGGTCATTTTGTCTCGCATGTCATCTCGCAGCCATGACCACTGCCGTCCATTACTCAGCTTCCCATCTGCATGGACGCCGCGTGATGATTTACTCTACGTCTGCCTTTGTCAGAGAGAGAGAGAGAGAGAGAGAGAGAGAGAGAGAGAGAGAGAGAGAGAGAGAGAGAGAGAGAGAGAGAGAGAGAGAGAGAGAGAGATTTTCCCTTTCTCTCTGATTTTCCATATTTTGGTACGTCGGCTTTATGTTCATATATTCAAGAGTGATGTTTGCCTCTTCGAGCTGAACAAGGATGGAAAATAGCAGGCGCCTTCCACAGCGGAGACTGCATCACGGCGCCTAATCGCCTCGCACTGTTGCCGACAGGTCGAGCAGCTACTTCAAATCCCGGTCGTGGAAAACATGCGTTCATCAGTGTAGTGGGCGTTCCCAAGTGGACAGTGTACACTTGCTGAGGAGGAAATGGAACTGCTGCTGCAGGAGTGGGGGATACTATCATCTTGCAAAGAAACGCTATGAAAGGGACGTGTGTGTGCTCCGTTTTCGAAGTGCGCAAATGATGATAAAATCGCAAGAATGGAACATAACTGTCATCTCGAGCAGGGACTGAGCCACGGCACATAATCGCCTCACACTTTTGCCAACAATGCGAGATCCGCTGGAGATGACTTGACGGCCATTTTTCATTTTTGATAATAAATGACTATTTGCGTTTCCTTAAAAACGAGGTGTTGACATGTTTCATGGGTACATTTTGCAAAATGGATCGCACTAACAAGATTATGGAGCAAGAAATCGAGCCGGCACAACCGCCAATATGAGCCCATAAAACCTCTGTGTGGGCTGGATACCTTATGCTTTGGTTGCTTGAAAACTTGAACAACATGAAGACAAAGAAGGTTTCTGCAAAAAGCAGTAAATGTCAGCTTATCACCACAAGGCTTTGATCCTCTATGATGTTATCGTGCTTCTCAAGTTTCCGTGGTTTTTCGTCTAGAATCTGGCATCTGTTGCGGATTCTGGCATGTCTAACAGACTTTGTTATCTCTAGCGCTTGGCATCGCAACGTACCCTACATAAAAGAGGAGGTGGTAAACTATTTGTTTTACTGTGTAACTCTCAATCTAAAAATGCACGTGCATGAACCCCTTGACATGTCAAAGACCATTTCAAAAACACAACAGATATACATGTACAGAAAACGGAAATAGCAAATTCCTGTGGGTGTTTAGATTATTGAAGCTTCCCTTTCCTCCTCCTCCTCCTCCTCCTCCTCCTCCTCCTCCTCCTCCTCCTCCTCCTCCTCCTCCTCATCCTCCTCCTCCTCCCTCCTCCTCCTCTCCTTCCTTCCTCCTCCTCCTCCTCCTCAAGTTCCTCTCCAACGCCCCTCTGCCTCCTCCTCCGCTTCCTCTCCCCTCCCACTCTGCCGTCCTCCTCCTCCTCCTCCTCCTCCTCCCTCCTCCTCCCTCCCCTACCTCCAACCTTCTCATCCTCCGTTCTCCTCCTTCTCCCTCCTCCTCCCTCCTCCTCTCTCCCTCTTCCTCCTCCTCCTCCTCCTCCTACCCTCCTCCTCCCTCGCCGCTCATTATGCGTGCCCCCACCCCTCTCTCCTCCTCCTCCTCTTCTCCTCCTCCCTCCTCCTCCTCCTCCTCCTCCTCCTCCTCCTCCTCCTCCTCCTCCTCCTCCTCCTCCTCATCCTCATCATCATCATCCTCATCATCATCATCATCATCATCATCGTCGTCGTCGTCCTCGTCGTCGTCGTCGTCATCATCATCATCATCATCATCATCATCATCCATCTGCTCTTGTTCCTGCTGCTGCGGTTGATGCTCCTCATCCTGTTTCTGCTGATCATCCTGCTTTTCCTCCTTCTCTATGCCCAAACCCACCCCCTTCTCCTCCCCCTCTTCGCCTCCTCGTCTTCCTCCTCTATCCTCGTCAGTGTCGTTGTCATTGTCGCCTCTCGGTCACCGTTGTACATTTCATTTCCACAACAACAAACAACGACCCCGTGCCGAAAGACAATCACATATGCTCTGTTTGTCTGTTTTCCTGTTTCCCTGTTCCCTTTAGACCCGATGGTCACATCACTCAAGAACTTGAAACTTGAAATTTTATTAGATAGACCAGAGATCCCTTCATAGGAGAACGACACTTTCCGTGGACAGTGCTTCTTCTCCATTACTCAAGAACGTAAAATAATTTGAGTCTGAACGCTCGATGATAGATTTTTATACCGACTGCCAGTATGGGCAGATCACTCGGCAAAGGGAGAGTAATTAGCTACTCAAGCGTAGCTTTCCATAGTTCTTCATCCACCTTCATCAGGACCAGTCGAAGTGGTTGTGAACTGAACTCAGATCACACGGAAGCGCGATACGATTTTGCTTGTGGATATTTTCCCCTTTGGCAGTTTTCTTTTGCGGTATTTTTGTGTCTTTTGTTTACCCGTGTTTTCCAAAACGTCAACACGGAGCCTTTTTTGTGCTGTTTTGTTTTCGGAAAGTTTAATCGAAATCTTAATCTTCCGCCCTGTCAGTTTCCTCCCACTGCATCCAGGTCTCCCCCCCTTATCTCTCTCTCTCTCTCTCTCTCTCTCTCTCTCTCTCTCTCTCTCCTCTCTCTCTCTCCCTCTCTCTCTCTCTCTCACACACACACACACACACACACGCACACACACACACGCACACACACACACACACACACACACATACATACACATACATGTTTATATACACACGTACAAAGAGATTTGCCCCCCTCCATCCCTTTGTTTTTACACGAAAAACTCTTCTAATACTACACATATTACGTATTACAGTTTTGTAGAAGTTGGCTAATCATGCGAAGAAACGTCAGCACAAATTTGCTTGTTTGATATTTGACCATCTCTTAATTGATCGCTCCCACCTTCTATTTATCTATCCACGTATCCACGTATTCACGTATTCACGTATCCATCCATCCATCCATCCATCAATCCATCCATCCATCCATCCATCCATCCGTCCATCCATCCATCCACCTATTTGTTCACCCATCCAACATCTATCAAGCAATCTATCTATTCAGCCACCCAGCCAACCAGCCATTCATCAGGCCAAATGTCGTGTGTGTTTTGAGGCAGCGCTGGCCACGAGAGGATGTGACTGTTGCCCTCGTCCGGGACAGACATCTTCCTCGCGGTCCGCTGCCCAGACGGCCGTGCCTACAGCCCTCCCTGGTCCTTCTCCCACGTCCAGCAGTCAGGGGGAAATAATCTGCTTGAAAGGAGAAGTCGTTTTGCTGCATGGGCGAGCCGACTCCGTGTCTAAGTGGAAATTTACGTCTGCTCGCCAAAGAACGTCGCGGTCTTCGCACGCGACCTTCTTCAGCCTTGGCGGCTGCCACCCCTCTCCTCAACGCCTTGGCGGCGTCTTCCAAGGCGGAGAAAGTCCGGAGCTGGGTGGCTGTTGTTTACCATGTGTCAGCACGTTAGCACTTCAGTTTCGACATTCCCTTTCTCATCCAGCAGGCAACGCATCGCCGTTCGCTGTGTCTGGGATGGGACTGAAAGATGGCTCGCCGTGTTGATGATGGGCATCGAGGTAGTTCCAGATCTTTGTCGTCGCAGTCACCCCCACGAGAGATGCGTCTGTCGAGTGAATTTGCCTTGGAACTGACACTCTCC
>JAWQFJ010004521.1:17500-25000 GCA_034096865.1 Theodoxus fluviatilis | reverse complement strand
AAGCATATCTGGATGTATGTGGTGTGCCTAATTACTCTACAAAATCCTTCGCTAAATTTGGAGAAAAATGCTGCCCACCTTCTTGTAATGTGTCATTTTGTTAATCCTGCTCTCTTACACACGTTACGAGCGACTGGTCTAACTAAAAGAAAGTTCGAGTTCCTTCTCTTGCAAAACACTACTTACACAAAAGTTGTCAAAATTATACCTTTCGAACTTGGATCCTGGGAGTTCTTAAGCCCACTATCACTTCGGGTTAGTGGGGTTGAAAGAAAACAAGAGGCACAGCTGTCTTAGTTGTTCAGCAAATGATCTCTTCTGGCTAACCAGAGGCTATCGCTGCCAGACCCTAGGCCAAATATCGCTGTTCTAGTGGGCCCGTGTCTGCGGACTTCTATTTCTGCTCAGTTTCTCCCATGCAAATCGGTAATCGACCCTGAATAGTCTCTCATTTAACCTCGTCCTTTTTAGTCAGTTTGGTCAGATTGGTAAAACTTCCTATTCAAAATGTTGTTTGATTACTTGAACGTACCATATACCTATATGATTCTGCTCGGGCGTTCGTCTTTTCGTTGGTTCATTTGTACGTTTTTTCGTTTGTTGCTTGGTTGGTTCGTGCTTTCTTTCTTTTACTAAAGCAATACAAGTAAACAGGTCAAATTCTATTTCAAAATGGTGGCGGACGCATTATTTATATCCACGGTGTAGTCAACAGTGTAAAGGTGTGTTTGATAATAATCGTATCATACAATTATGACAGTGGTTTTCTAAGTAATTAAATGCATATGTCTTCATTTTACCTAGTGGTAATGGGTATTCATCCTTCTCACTCTTCCGATATATTATTTTTGCGTACTGCCCGACATCAACGACACTGTGAAGATAAATGAGAACGTTTCCACTCGCGTCTTGTGATGAGTTTATCATAAGAGAGTTGCTTGCAATGGTGGATGGAGTAGAGAGTTGCTTGCAATGGTGGATGGAGTAGAGAGTTGCTTGCAATGGTGGATGGAGTAGAGAGTTGCTTGCAATGGTGGATGGAGTAGAGAGTTGCTTGCAATGATTGATGGAGTAGAGAGTTGCTTGCAATGGTGGATGGAGTAGAGAGTTGCTTGCAATGGTGGATGGAGTGCAGTGATGTGTAAGCTCTTTAACCGCACACACTTCTTACATCCATCGACGCGTATTCCAGAGAAAGTTCCAACGACTAAATATAGCAACAGCTAAAGGCAGTTGGCGCAACATCAAGGAACAAAGTGAAGCAGTGACGTATATAATTCACATTCGTGAAATTATCCTGAGGTCTTCGTTTCATCACAATCATAATAACCACGGGGCAGTTTTGTAAACAAGTCCCCCTTAATTTAGAGGAAACTTTCAGTTATCCATTGAAGATCATGATTTCCCAAGTTGTGAAGTGTCAACGTAATTTCAATGAACCGTGGTTCACGGAAAACAACTGAAGCGCTAGCAAGTAAAGAAAGTGGAGGCTCAAACATTAACGCTTACGGTCAGTGTGTCCTTCATCCAAGTCACAATGTAAAAGGGACATCACCGTACTGCTGCTGTATTAAGGCAGCTTCCAGATAGCATGAGAGCTTCCTTTCCATAGACATCAGTATGACACAGCAAGGTCTATCCATGTACAAGTGGGGAAAAATTCGACTCCTCTGGTGTGTCCATGAATTCTTGCGAAAGCTTCCCTTTGAAAAATTCTTTCAAATTCACCGGGCACAGACGGCATCAACTGATTCACAACCGATTCGTTTCCCCTCCTTCACGCAGGCCGTGATCAAGTCGCCATTTTGTATCCAGGGACTCTGTGGGAGCCATCACGTTGGCCATTCACGTCCGGGCGAGAAGTTACGAGGTCTGGGCGAGACAGGAAGACCAGAGGAGGAGCGGTCGGGGCATCACTGGCCAGACAGAGCGCGGCGTCCAGTATTTAGGGCGAATTAGGGGATTTCAAACTAATGGAATGAATTCCCGGGGGCTTTGAGAGCAAACACTCCGTGAGAAATGCGGATAAACAAACCGGGACTACTGAGAGGGAGAGTTTCTCAGTCACCCTCAGAGTGACCTCCCTTGACCCTGAGCTCTTCTGCTCCGTGGGGGCAAGGTTTGCTAGTTCAGCCACGGTACCTCCTCCCTGTTTTCCCTCATCAACGCCGCGTGTTTGGCGGGCGGGTAGGAGTTGCGTTTGGAGGAAACCGAGTCCAAGAGTATCAAACTCTCCAGAGAAATCGCTCCAGCGGGATTCCTCTGACAGATCGAGAGAAGTCGCGAGGGTCGGAGAACTGTGTAGAGAGGACGAAGTGCCCAGAATAGCCTGGTGTAAGGACTTGCGAAGTCAACGTGAAGAGTTCCTCCCACGGATTTCATCTCAGCGTAGATTTCAATTTCCTGGCTTGTCTTCCGTCAACACACGCGGAGAGATGCCAGGACTGGACCGAGAGCCCTAGCGAGACTCAAGTTGGTGTTTTGTTCGATTCTGGTTTTCAATGCAAAATGAAGAGAACATGCGTTGTGCATGACGTCAGCGACCACTCATTTAGGTGACAGTGCATCGACGATGGTGTTAAAATGGAACACCATTAATTATGTTGAATGGCTGGCGTGTGCATTGCGTGAGTGAAGAACGCAACCACTGTCTCGTCCACGGAACTCAATTTAATTGCTACATTTGCAAATCAAAGAGGAAATGCGCTAGAGCGGTAGAAAGAGAACGATACAAACGAGACTTCTCTAAATGCGCAACAGTCTCTCATTAGCTCGTGCGCGTGCTGATGTCCTTGGTCAATGGTCAACAGAAACAGTCTTGTTAGCGAGTTCGAGTGTCTACTCTCCTAGTTTCCTGTATGCACACCTTAAGTATACTTCACTCACGTTATACAGTACCCTCTGCTATATAGGAAGGGAAGCTGTCACCTTTTTTGTTCGCGCTATAACTCTTCACATGTTTTTGTAAGCAAGGACGTGAAAAAGCCTCGTCATCTCTGGTTCAAGTCTGTCCATACTACATTCTACAGAAGCTCGGTGGCATCTACCCTTTCTGTGGAGATAATCGTGATGACTCTGTCCAGTGATTTCCACCCGTTGTAGTTTGTGAACAGTGCCCAGTATTCATAGTAGTAGTAGTAATAGTAGTAGTAGTGGTGGTAGTGGTAGAGTAGTAGTAGTAGTAGTAGTAGTAGCAGCAGCAGCAGCAGCAGCAGCAGTAGTAGTAGTAGTAGTAGTAGTAGTAGTAGTTGTAGTAGTAGTAGTAGTATAGTAGTAGTAGTAGTAGTAGTTGTTGTTGTTGTTGTAGGTCCGTCGGTCACGGCTGACCATGGGTTATGGATGCACTCTATTCTGTCCTGTCTGTCTGCCCGGCTGCAGCAGCCACGCTTGTAGCTGAAGAGACCGATGCGGGAGCGACAATCTGTGTCGCAAATGTCGCATCTGTGTGCGGTCTCTGGTCGGCTGGAGCTGCTGAGCTCATTTCAGCGTGCCCGTTTGTCTGCCGCTGCGCTCATCAATTCCTCCTCCGCTGTCTGGAGGCGTTGGTTCAGGGTACCTCCACCCCGTGCAGGCCAGCTCCAAGGCCCTCCCAGGACTCCGTGTCAATGTCGAGCGCCCTCGTGTCCCTCTTGCAGGCTCCCTGTACCGTTTCTGAGGACTTGGGTTTCATGAACAAATTAGCAAATTTCGAAAGTCTCCAAAGCGAATAAACAAATCAGAGTTTCGAAACACAGTTATATTTATTTTTCTCGTACATTTATCTATTCATTATTTCCGGATTGATGGCATTGATGACACTTCTAATCAAATCTGGGCATATGCGATCTCTCTCTCTATCTCTATCTCTATCTCTATCTCTCTCTCTCACTCTCTCTCTCTCTCTCACACACACACACACACACACACACACACAGTGAAACACACAGACACACACACACACATAGTGAAACACACAGACACACTCGCACGCACACACGCACACGCACACACACACACACACACACACACACCATTCACACACTCGTACATACACGGAACATTCTGCATATCCCCTAAGGAAAGAGAACAGGGTGGAAGAGATGGGTGGCCTTCTAGATGACAAAACAAAGAACTGAAGTGAGCACTCACATTGATACACATGGAACATTCTGCACATCCCTTCAGGAGAGCGCGAAGAGGGCGGAAAAGATTAATGGCCTTATGAATTACGACCCCCCAAAAAAGAGTAATGACTTTAACTGAGGTGGTAAAAAGAGGAGTCGGGTTGATTAGCTACTGGCTGCAGAGCCGGGAAGGTCGGGTGACGCGACAGCAGCACAATATTGCACACTGCATCATGAACTCTTCATCCATCTACGACGCACGTCCGCGAGCAATGCGGCTGTGACGTCGAAAGCTCGTGACGTTCCGAGACTGTCGGTAGCGGGAGAATAGTTTTTCCCTGCGGAACGAGAGGGAAAACCAAAGAAAGAAAAAAAGAGCGCTTGATCAAGTCCAGACCAGTCACGAGTTAGTCGCGCCACGACGACGAGTGTCAGCGCGACCGTATAAGAAACCACCCCCCAGTTTTGTTTTTTGTTTTTTGTTGGGGGAGGGGGGGGGGGATCCTCAGCGGCCTCTGTCGCCGCATGCATGTAATCATCCTCCACGGGACCTGTAATCCTGCCTAATTGCACGCAAGGCTCCGACGCCGCAAAGATTGCCTCCAACCTGTTTGTCTGCCTACACGCATTCCTGACACTCGACTTCAAAGCCAGCGAAACTCAAGTAATTACTGAGTCATCTTCGACCGTCTTTTTCCAGGACAAGAGAAAGCTGCTGATGATGTACAGGCCAAGCACACTGCCCTCCAGAACGGTTATTACAGACCGGGGAAGCTTTTTCCCACCAGTCATCTCGACTGATGTGTAACTCGATTTCTCGTAACCTTTTCAGTCTGAAATTTTCCAGCTCGCGCATTTCGCTCTTTTAGTTTAAATCAGACTGAATAAATTGATTGCAGTGATTAAGTGCAAAATTATCTACCAGATTAGAGGTTATGGAAAATTTGCAGCAGCTGACTTGTTTAGATGATTCCTTTTTCCATCCTCGCATATTTATTTTCGCTCTTCCAACCCCTTTTCTTGGTATTTTTTTCCTTTTCATCGAATGGGTCTGTGCAATACAAGAAGGATCTCAAAGGAGGTAGGAGGATCCAGAGACGTGGTAAAGGGCGAGGTGTACTGTAACATCGCCCACGAGCAAGAAGCAACAAGGAAGGCACAAAAAAGGAAGTCGCCTTCAGTTTGGTCTCGTTTCATTCATTGTCAGCTGCCGGAACTCCTAACGGTACTCACCAAAACTCAGCATATCTGGCTGTCAAGCTTTCTTCTTCCAGCTGTCCATCTTGACAGTTCTAACTCTGGCTGTGTGCATTTGTAGAGGTCTGCACGAATCTGCCTCTGAAGTCCTTCCATCAGATCTGCCTCTTACTCGTAGGCGTCCACCCGTCGAGGGCATGTCTCTTTTTGAGCAATCAGAGTGAGACTGCCTGCCACACTCAGGAACCAACACAAAAGTTGTGAAACAATAGAACAAAACGCCCCATAAACACATTATCTAGACCACATGAATGGCCATCTGTCTGTCCAGCTGATAGGGTGTGTGCCAACATAAAAGGAAGCGAAATAAATCATGTGCAGAAGAAGAAACAGCCCCGAGCACTCGTGTGGAAGTGACCACCTGCTTTCGTTCACGGCGCATGAGGACAAACAGCTGTACAGACACAGGTTAGGTATGTATTTAGGCGTGTCACAAACACGATGGTGTTTTGCTGTGTGACTTTTTCTATGGGACATGCAGATAAAAACTGATTGTTGCATGCAGGCACTAGACAAGTAGTGTTAAGGTTCATGGCAGCGCACATGAACAGACCGGCGACTATAGCCCTCCAAGCACTAAAGCTGCACGACTAATGTGCGTGACTGAATGCCGCACTTGGTTAATTTATAGCTGTGGCTGACTGATTCCTGCACGTTTTCAATTGCTGTAGCTGGCTGGCTGCTGGAGCTTGCTGACAACGTGCAGTGGCTGACGTGGTTGTGAGGTCACTGTAGAATTCCTCATACTGCTGAAGCTGGCTGCCTGCCACATGTAGCTGACCAGTGCACCTGGCTGACCACTGCTGCTGTCTGACGGTTCCAAGTTATATACTTCAGTACGTCTCTGGCCTCATCCCCTGTAAGTCAGGGGTAGAATAGTTCCGCCGCGTCTCCCAACGCGATTCTTAAAAAGCGAATAACCAAGGACATTAATACTTGACTTGACCTCACTCGAACCAGTTATTGTGATTTTGTAGTCATTGTCCTTAAATAGCCTGCAAAGACTGATAGGCTGACAAAATATGCGTTCATTCATTCATTCATTCATTCATTCATCTATCCGACAATGAAATTCCTCCAACTTTCGAAACTGCTTGACTGATGTTCATGGCTGACGGTTGTAGCTGAGCTGACAGCTGAAATGAACAAATAGTTCAAGTTGATTGCAGCATCGCAACGAGCTGGCATTCAAAGGTGGCTGACTGCTTCATTGACGACCGTAGTTGCTGACTGCCGTGACTTGGCAAATGCTTTAACCAGCTGACTGTTGTGGCTGGCTGACTGTTTTGGCTGGCTGACTGTTGGGGCTGGCTGACTGTTGGGGCTGGCTGACTGTTGGGGCTGGCTGACTGTTGGGGCAGCTGACTGCAGCAACATGCTGACCGCCGAGGTAGGTTGAGTCTTCAGTGAATGGGACTCCTGGTCTTGGCTGCCTTCTTCCAGGTGGCCGACTTCTACACATGGCTGACTCTTGTTATGAGAACTGACTGGGAAGCGGGCACGAGTCATCCTCCCTCTACATGGACCATCCACTGGCGCCAGGGCGGCCTGCATCCCGGGACCGTCCTGATCTCTTTCTGATCTCTCCCATCCTCCACTAGTGGCCACCTGCTGGGAGGGCGAAGCGTGGAGAATGGGCCAGGGCTGAAGGCCGGAAGAAACCTGACTGGACGATGGCGCTTTGGGTGGGAGACGCAAATGAGACAGAGATTTTCATCTCCAGCTTCAGCAGAGCGCAACCAATGCAATTTCCCTCATTTCGACACAACATGCCTGGCAACGAGTTTCCAGGAAATGATTTCATGCTCCCACATTGCCAGTCTCACCATCCCCACAAATCCCATTGCATTCCATTTCCCTGCACATCCCGATATTCTCCACACCTAGCTTCTCCCAGATCATCATTGCCTCACCCTGCTGCCACCCTACCAACCCTGACACGACTTCTATCCACCTCGACCATCCCACGTTGGGCCCATTAGTGCACCCAGGCCATCTCGGGACCTCACACTTGGAGTGCTAGAAGTCAGTCATGCATGAAGCCCAATGGTGGAGACACCTGCAGCTGGGCTAAGGGTGCATCAAAAGAGTAGAGTGGAACAGACTGGCTGAACAGGCTACATAAAAAACAGGAGCAAGT
>JAWQFJ010004521.1:5000-12500 GCA_034096865.1 Theodoxus fluviatilis | reverse complement strand
CTTCAGTCTGCCAGTCAAAAGCATACTCACGAAACAGACGCCGCAGGTTGAGGAATGTTGGTATCTGCACGAAGCCTGGGTAACTCTGCATGACATTTTGCTCGAAGTGGGCATCATTGACCAACACTGCCGTGCCAGCGCTGTTCCACTTAATCAGGTAGTTGTCACCTGCCACGTCGTACAGCTTCTCCGGAAACCGTTCCTTCGGGTCGAGAATCAGTCGCACTCGATGTGGTTTTGTACGGACGTCCATCGTGATGAATTTTTAAAATAAGGTCAACTTCAGGACGAGAAACGTGTTCGTGCTGACTAGAAAGCACTTTCGCAGTGATTATGTCATTGAAGCTGCGTAAATGAAATGAATTTGATACGTGTCGCGTCATCATACACGTCATACAAATTAAAGAACGATAACTGTGCTTTACGCGAGTCTTCATGCAGATTTTCTATTGTCCTTTACACTACCCTCTCTCTCTCTCTCTCTCTCTCTCTCTCTCTCTCTCTCTCTCTCTCTCTCTCTCACTCTCTCTCCCTCTCTCCCTCTCTCTCTCTCTCTCTCTCTCTCTCCCTCTATCTCTCTCTCTCTCATTCTCTCATTCTCTCTCTCTCTCTCTCTCCCTCCCTCCCTCCCTCCCTCCCTCTCTCTCTCTCTCTCTCTCATTCTCTCTCATTCTCTCATTCTCTCTCTCTCGCTCTCTCTCTCTCTCTCGCTCTCTCTCGCTCTCTCTCTCGCTCTCTCTCGCTCTCTCTCGCTCTCTCTCTCATTCTCTCTCATTCTCTCTCTCTCGCTCTCTCTCTCATTCTCTCTCACTCTCTCTGTATCTTTTCTTTATCTCTCTCTCGCTCTCTCTCTCTCTCTCTCTGACCACTTTAACAGATGCAACGCAGCCATGGAGCACATGGCAAAGAAAAGGCAAAATGTGCACTATGTCACTATGTGCTCCAGCAACAACACAAGCTCCACAACTAATGGCAAACAACTTACTAATGACAGCAATATCAGGCTTGCCAAAGTCATCAAAACGTTTCTACAACTCTCCTCTCCAACAACGAAAACACCACAACCTGAAGCACGAGTACATACCACTCAAACACTCTCAGCTCTCCTGCCAACAACATCCTTCCCACCAATTCAAACGCACACAACACAACAGCGCAGACGGACCCTTCTTCCAACACCGAAATCGCACCCACCAACTGAAATCCCTTTACCCCATGCACTTCCTCTCAATACAACATTCATGACAAACCAGAATCCAGGAAACCACAGATATGTACACACCACTCAAGATAGAACACACGTCCTTCCCACAATCGAAGTTTCACACGGAAATTCACTGTTCCTCAGATCTGCACATCCGCCTCCCCCCAGATCTGCACATCCGCCTCCCCACAGATCTGCACATCAGCCTTCCCCAAGATCTGCACATCCGCCTCCCCACAGATCTGCACATCCGCCTTCCCACAGATCTGCACATCCGCCTCCCCACAGATCTGCACATCCGCCTCCCCACAGATCGGCACATCCGCCTCCCCACAGATCTGCACATCCGCCTCCCCACAGATCGGCACATCCGCCTCCCCACAGATCGGCACATCCGCCTCCCCACAGATCCACCGTCACTGCTCATGGGACGGAAAAGAAGAGAACAAAACTGGGACACCAGCAAGTAGAAGACATCTACAATACAGAATTTCCTCCTCTCGCTCGGAAACGGCAGTTGAACCATTCCAGCCCTGCAACACGGTCAGAGCAAATTCATAGCATTCCAAACAGCAAGGACACTTGTCTGAACAACAACAATAGTAAACTAAATGACATAGTACAGACAGGTAGAATACAGACAGTCACTGGTCCTAACCTCAACAAGGACCTACTGCATACTGTGACGGAGAAGAAACCTCCAAACACCAGCACTCAGTGTCCTGGCCAAACACCCCTTAGATGTCAAACAGAAAATGTAGAGGTGCACGCAACTCAACCTTTGGGTCCTGGGTGCAGGATGCCCACTACTTCCAGACTTCCCCACCAAACCATCCCTCAAAATCCTTTGATGGCCCCCTACCTACCCTTTCATCCTTTTTTCCCATTCTTTCCTCCATATTTGCAGTGGCAATATCCTCATCCCTTCAATGGTCTCCGTCCAGTACCAACAGTGTGAATACCAGTTGGCTACAGTATTCTTCGATGGATTTTGCGTGAACGATGAATACTTTGCCGACGTGATTTTTTTCTTTCTTTCTCTTCCCATCCAATCCAGTGACAGTTAGGTATCGTTATCAATAATCATGGTCCATAAACAAAATGTGCACATAGGACATATACATTTATATCATTTATACAATAAAGTTACGGACATTGGTGATCTTATTCAGAAGAAACAGTTAGATATTCTCGGAATAAGTGAATCTCGCCTTCACAGTGAAATCAGTGATGAAGCAATTGGAATATCAGGATTTGACATCGTACGACGCAATCTTGTGCTACCTGGGCACACTGGGTTAGCAATCTACATTAACTATGACCTACGAAACTCTATTGATAGAAGACATGACCTGGAATCCTCAAGTGTTGAGTGTATTTGGTTGGAGCTGAAACAACCTTCAAAGACTTCTCTTCTCCTGGGATTCTTGTACAGAAACCCTGCCTCTACCTTCTGTTGGTATGATGAATTCGTAAGAATGGTGGACAAAGTGAGTGCCCTTGGAAAAGATATTCTTCTTCTTGGTGACTTTAATATAGACTACCTAAAAATTAACGGTGCATGGAATTCAACTATCCTGCTCTTTGGACTCAAGCAATCGGTTCATACAGCCACTAGGGTCACTCAGTCAACATCGACTCTTATTGATCACATATATACCACCAACATCCATCTGGTACAAAGCACTTGGGTGCCAAGAATGGGCATTAGTGGTCATTTTCCAATCATCTGCTCCTTGCATGCTAAACTCTCCAAAAGCAAAAAACGCGATCATTCATATCTGACCTATAGATCGTTAAAAAAACTTTGATGCCAAAACCTTTTGTTCTGACCTCCAAAAGACACCCTTCCATGAATTCCAATATCACACCGATCCAAACTCTGCACTTCAGCTTTGGTACAACATATTTCTAGGAGTAATTAACAAACACGTTCCGATCAGAAGAAAACGCGTGCGTCATCCAACGCTGCCACCATGGTTAACCAAGGAAGCAATGTCCCTCAGAGATAAACACAGGAAAAGCAATGATTTCGTTGCATACAAAAAACAAAGAAATGCAGTTAAAAGCTTAGTGAGCAAAGTAAAGAAAAAATATTTTCAGAAACTTATAACTGATAACAAAAACATCACCTCAGTATGGAAAGTCATAAATACCTTTACCAAACGAAACGGAGCTAAAGCTCACTCATCATACCCATCCGATGATGTTAATGACTGCAATAATCACTTCCTTTCTGTGGCTGAAAAGTTATTCCCTCGCGGTAGGAACCATAATTTCCCATCTGAAACAGCATATCTCCAAGAATTCTGCCAAGAGAGACTATTGTCTTCATTGGAATTTGAGCTTCCTCTTCTTGCTGTTCGTGAAGTGGGCAGATATATTGAAAAACTCAACTCTAAAACAACAGGACCTGATGGCATCAATAGCTTTCTTCTTAAACTCTCTCTTCCATATGTAATCGACTCGCTCACATACATATACAATTTGTGCATTATCAAGCAAAACTTCCCAGATGAATGGAAAAAAGCTAAAGTTATCCCTCTACCAAAAGTGAAAACTCCCACAAGTCTAGATGACTTCCGACCCATATCAGTTCTATCAATTTTATCAAAACCAATTGAATAGTACGTTCACAAACATCTGTTGGCATTTCTTGATCGGCACAGTCTTCTACACCCCCTTCAATCAGGCTTCCGACCAAAACATTCCTGCCATACTGCATTATACAGATACAGATACAGATACAAATACTTTATTCGTCTTTTTAGGAATTTGTCTCGTCCAGTACATACATGTATAAGACACAAGTGTTATGAAAAAAATATGTACAAACATAAAGTTGTTAAAAATATTAAGACTTTTTTAAGAAATGAAAACAGTGAAAAATAGTGTGACTATTTACAAAAGTAGAGAAAACAATCTTCATGGCTCATTTCTTAGTCTGTTTTTCTCTCCACTGCTCAATCCCCTACCTTTCCCGACACCTGATAGACACCTGGCTGCACGCCATTAACACCTCGAAAGTGATAGGATTTGTCTTCCTAGATTTCAGAAAAGCCTTTGACATGGTACATCACGGCATATTATTGGATAAACTGGCTCTTTATTTTCATTGTCACACGACTGTGAAGTTTTTTCAGTCATTCCTGGATAATCGACAACAATGTGTCCAATTCGATGGGCACGTTTCCAAGTATGGTATTCTAAAAGCGGGTGTCCCACAGGGATCTGTACTAGATCCACTTTTATCCTGCTTATTCATAAATGACCTACCCTTGCATGTCACAGGTAGAAAGGTCTCATGTAACATGTTTGCAGGTGATACAACGCTGACTACCGCGGACAGTTCAACCGAAACTGTGGCAGATAAACTTCAAAAGAGTCTTGATGAAATATGTTGCTGGTGTCATTCAAATCATATATGGTCCTCAACCCGTCCAAAACCAAGTATATGGTGATAACCACAAGGCAAAAACATCAACTACATCCTTTGTCAGTCCCACTCTCACTTGATGCTGGGCCGATATAAAAGGTGAAAGAACACAAAGTGCTTGGGGTTATGATTGATAAACAGTTAGACTGGAACTCACACATAAATCTGATGTGCAAAAAAATTTCAAGCAATCTCTTTCTACTGTCAAAGCTGAGGCACTTTGTAGACACGGAAACCTGCAAAATCTTTTTCAGTGTCCACATCATTTCACACATCAATTACGCATCAATATTGTGGGATAACTGTAGTGAAGCTAATTTGAAGAGAGTTAATTCAATATACAGAAGAGCTTCTAAGCTTATGGTCTCAAATAAATCTCTCAGCCCCGAAAAGAAAATGGAAATGCTTGACATTTTGCCTCTCCATAAGCATCTGCAGCTCAATAAGTGTGTGCTTGTGAAAAAGGTAAAAGATGGCAGAACACCAGAATATATAACCAAACTATTTGAGCAGTCATCATTCAGAGGACATGACAAATTTCTCCTGCCTCAGCCTCGCATCGATTTGTTCAAATCGAGCCTATCTTACTCTGGGGCTGCTCTGTGGAATACACTGCCTGATGACATAAAATGTATCAAATCTTTGCCTATGTTCAAAGACAAAATTCGCACTATTCTCAGGCATCATCTTATGACTTAGTTTTCCACGCTTTCATCTGACGTCTAGACAGTGGAACGGCTAAGTGTATCCTACATTGTCCATTCTTCACATATGCTTACTTCAGGCCACCCCTGGCTGAAATATTGAAGGGGTTCCGGCTGATTGGGGGTGGGGGAGTAGGGGAGGGAGTGTACACCAAGAGGCTTTGGCCTACATGTATGTATTTGTTTTTAACATTTGGATGTTTAGAAAATTGTTTTTTATGTATATGTCATTGTAGTCACTTCAAGTTCCATATTTAAATTTTGCTTCTCTGGTGCACTATCTACCCATTTTAGTATGTTTAAGAAATTGCACATGTATAATTCTTGCGATAATTATACTCTCTCTCTCTCTCTCTCTCTCTCTCTCTCTCTCTCTCTCTCTCTCTCTCTCTCTCTCTCTCTCTCTCCTCTCTCTCTCTCTCTGTCTCTCTCTCCCTCTCTCTCCCTCCCTCTCTCTCTCTCTCTCTCTTTTTCTCTCTCTCTCTGTCTCTCTCTCTCCCTCTCTCTCCCTCCCTCTCTCTCTCCCTCTTTCTCTCTCTCTCTCTCTCTCTCTCTCCTCCCTCCCACCCTCCTCCCCAACCTCTCCCCCACTCTCTCTCTCCAACCCACCCACCCTCTTACTCTCATTCTCTCTTCCCTTCCTCCCTCTTTCCCCAGCTCTCCCCCCCCTCTCTCTTTCTCTTTCTCTCTCTCTCTCTGTCTCTCTCTCTCTCTCTCTCTCTCTCTCTTACCACATTTGAATATTTTGTCTCAAAGGGCTGAATGTAAGAAAGGCACTACTCCCTAATTCACTACCCTTGTAAAATAAAGTTCGTTCGTTCGTTCGTTCTCATCCGAGATACTTTCGTCTTATTCTATTTTCAACGTGGTATTTCGTTACCATGAATTGATTGTAACCTGTGTTATTGTGTGAATTTTGTGTGGGATAGAGAGTGGGTGGGTGGGTAGGGGTGGGGGAAGGGATTGGATTTGTTTGTTTGTTTCCTTGTTTTAACAAGGGCTGGATGTAAGATAGGCAGTTATGCCTAATTCGTGTATTTTCCTTGAAAAATGAAGTTTAATCAATCAATAAAGTATAATCTCTCTCTCTCTCTCTCTCTCTCTCTCTCTCTCTCGCTCGCTCGCTCTCGCTCTTTCTCTCTTTCTCTCTCTCTCTCTCTCTCTCTCTCTCTCTCTCTCTCTCTGACGTGATTACCTCCTCAGATTATCCTGACTGATGTACCCCGTTTACATTGTCGCCTGGACACGAAACACTTAGCAATCTGTTGTCTTGTCAAAGGTATCGACTAAAGTTCTGTTTATGTCATTGTTTGTTACATTGACCACACGTCTTTACCAACTGCTGTACATTGATTTGCTACTTGATACTTGGGAGGCCGATTCTGCGTCCTGTGGATATATGGCAAATCAGGGGAAGGTCAAGTTCACTGACCAGTGATCTGATGCGTACCCTCCCCCCCACCAACCCCCACCCCTACTCCCCCCCCCCCCCCCCCCCCCTCCACCACCACCCCTCCACCCATTCAGCGTGGCTGAGACTAGTGAATATAGTCTCAGCAACAGGTTGGTCACGTGATAGCCTAAATTCTTCCATAACATGCATACCACCGTTCTGGACAGCCACGCTGAATGCCATATCACATCGTGAGTGTATTCCTCCGCTTGTTGTGATACACTCCATACTGGCAGCCATTTTTCTGTCAGTTCATTTTCTAAACATCGATTTCCCATGAATGTAAAACTTGTATGCGGTAAAATTCGAATCACAAGAGTGTAATATTGTGAACTCTACTAATTATAAGGACTTTGAATACAACAGCAATATTTATACTTCATTGAGCGAGTAAGGCAACCAATCCCGTCTGCATAATCTTCGATACACACAGAAACCCACTGAGTGCTTTTCAGGGCCGGATCTAGGGGGGGTGCTGGGGGTGCTCGAGCACCCCCCCCAAAAAAAAAAAAAAAAAAAAAAAACCTCCGTGGCAGCCGGGAGTTGGGGGAAGGAGGGAGGGGGGGGGGGGTGGTTGCTCAAATATGTTGATCTACTTCCCACCTCATCGGATATCGGCACACTTTGCTTGGTAGCAGAGACAGTATAGTTAGTAAAAAGCTTGGGAAGGAGGGGGGGGGGGGCTAAAAGATGCTGGGCCCAG